>JAOWBL010000019.1:15133047-15154011 GCA_028564865.1 Zenarchopterus dispar | reverse complement strand
TATCTATCTATCTATCTATCTATCTATCTATCTATCTATCTATCTATCTCTCTCTCTCTCTCTCTCTCTCTCTCTATCTATCTATCTATCTATCTATCTCTAGGTTTTCTACAATATAAAAACAATGACTCAGTCAACCACCTGCCAAAATAACAGAATTTGCATCTTAAAAATGTTCCTCCATTGTCGTGGATCAGTTTCATTCATTTTTGTTTAGATTTTCGTTTTGGTTTTTTTTTTGTCAGTGCTATACCACAGGGGGAGATATTTGGAGAGTTATGACTCGAGCTATTAGACGTATAGCTTTAACTGGAACTCAGGTGGTTGTGGGGTCCTGTGTCCCCGTTTGAACCCCCCCTTGCAAAACCACTGACACCTTAAATCCCAAAAACAGGCTACACTCACTTACTGTGCTATTATCTAATTAAACTAAGCTATTTCAAAGGGGACCCTCTGAGTATCTTATTCCGACCCCACCCCCCAGGTCTGTCACCAGATTTTCTATTGGACCCTTCCATTCTCGCTTTGGCTTGATTGCACCAGAGGAAAGGCTTCCGTGCAGCGCTTTTCTCTGTTGCTTTGACGGAGAGGCGCAGCTGCATCTGGTGGCTCGCACACATGTCAGTGGTGCCATGCGGGCACTTTTACTGCTTCTTCTTCTTTTTCTTCTTCTTCTTCTTTTTTTTAACCTTTGATGCCAGCAGCGTGGGTCCACGTCGTCTAATGTCAGTGCTGCCACGCATTTACTAAACCCCATAAATTATAGGATATTGATGAGTTTCAGCGTCTCGTCCCATGCTTTCTCTTCTGTGCATTTTGCAGAAGAACATTGAAATTTTCTGAGTCAGATCAGAGACACTGACCAAGACGTCAAAGGTGTTTTGTAGAACATCAGATGATAGAAAACACGAATGCCCGCATCGGTGATTTGCTCGAGACAAATTTCCAGCACCGATGAAGAAACTGCAGTAGGCCACGAAGCTCCACTTGCGGCCGATTAAAATCCAGAGAGAAGTGTTGCACGGCACACATGCAATGATTTTGAGACCACATGGGCTAAGTATTTCAATTTGCCTGCTTTTTAGGGATTGGTATCCCCTTAATGCTTTTCAAGCGATAGACTAATGATTATACTTCAAACGCGAATGTAAATCAGCAAAGTCAAACAAGTCAGACGTGGCGGGGGAAATAACTACCAAGGATACTGCAGCCCCCCTCTCCCCTTCCCTCCCCCAGAAAGGTGAAAATGAAACTTTGTTTAAGCTGACATCCAATCTTCTCCAGCGTGAAAAAGTGTTTTCGAAAAGTCAGGGGAAAACCTCGCGATAAAGTTGAAGTTTACTATCCAGAGTGAAATGCGATCACGCAGAGGTCGCGGGGCCAAACTTTTTAAGACTAATGTTTATTTAGAGAAGTGAGCGCTGTCCATGGGACTCCCCGTTCTCCCAGAATGCTGCACTAATGTATTTGCCAGGCCGGACCGGACCGCCATCGTCTGTGCAGTCTCCAGCTCAAGACACCGCAAGTATGTCCCACCGCTCCAATATTTTATGGGATTAATATTTAACAAGTGAGCAGGAAGATAATGCTACATTTGGACTATGTGTGCCAGTACCCTATAGGTCGATCACATGACGTGGCAAACATGTAGCTGTGTTTTCTTTAAATATGAGTTGGATTTTTTTTTTAACAAAAGAAACAAAAACTCCTCCCACTTTCAAAAATGTTAACCAAAGATCTAAAACTTTCTTTGGTAAATTTGCTTTGAAATCACAAATCTGCATCTCACCAAGTGTTCTTTTACAGAAAAAGAAAACCGTCTGATAGTGAGGTGTAAAAATTGACATATTTTGCAGCACATATCTCCTGCACTCAGAGACCAGCAGCGTGTTTTCTTACAGTTTATGAAATTGAATTAGATATGCGGGGAAGCTGACCTTTTGCAAGACCGGCATATGTTTCACCCCTCAGGTTTTAGTGTTCCTTGGGTAATTTTTTTGTTTTCTCAGCTGGAACTGCCATTACATACTGTGTCTGCACCGTCCACTTCTTTCTTTGTCATCTCTCCTCGCCTCTCTCCAGGTTTCTCCACCTGTGACTACCTCCTCCTCAGCTCCAGCCGCCAGTGTGGATCTGAGAAGCAGAGTGGACAAAACTGCACATCAGCACATCAGTACATCAGTACTGTATTATCCTTCGAACAACAATCATTGTTGCATCTTTCCTTGAAAAATATTTGATTTAATTTTATTTATGTATTTTTGTGTAAAAAAGTTTAAAATAACATTTTAATCATATGGATCTGCAATGTTATTGTGTTGTCCAGAAGTGCCTTGTATGGTCTCGTGTTATTGCTAACTTTTAAAAGTTAACCTCTATGAAACATGTTGGGGAGCTCTCGATAATCTCTAACCCAAACCAAAACTCTTTTGTCATCTTTAACAGATGCACTTCTTATATTGGTACTGGTCCATTTTCAGATGATTTTTAAAAAAATAACTACTTTCAACATGTAGGTTGCCGTTAAGCATCTTGGAGTTCATCATGTTTTTTACGTGCATGTACAGTTGTTGCTGTATATTGTTTCTGTTTTTAAATCAGCCTGATTTCATGATGTCAGTGCAGGAATCCTTAAAGGGAACTGGACTCTTAC
Source organism: Zenarchopterus dispar (assembly GCA_028564865.1). NCBI lineage: Eukaryota > Metazoa > Chordata > Actinopteri > Beloniformes > Zenarchopteridae > Zenarchopterus > Zenarchopterus dispar. The sequence goes on along the minus strand of JAOWBL010000019.1, from coordinate 15,151,358 downwards.
GACAGCTTGCCTCCTAAAATATGACTGGCAGGTGAATTTGGGACCAGCAGCACATTTCCTATAGATTAGGATTACAAAAATGAATCAACACACCTGAATAATACACATTTGGGAAATGACTCATTTTTCAGAGACTAGAAAACGCTGTTGGTGCAGAAGGTGACCTGTTGAGGGAGGCTACAGTTCTTATGCAGCCAGCTTAGGTCTGAGTCCCAGCCTGTGGCGCTTTGCTTTCCGCATGTCTCGCCTCTCTCTGTTTGCCTAAGACCAACCACCTTCAACAAAGGCCGACAGAGCCACAAAATCTGAAAAAAAGACAAAAAACCTCCCAGACCAAGAAATTCTTTAAAGTTACACTTAGATGATGTTTTAAAAGTTACTCATAAAGTTTCTGAGTAAAAAACACGGTTACAATGAACAATGCAGTTGTTTCCACCATGTCACAGTTTTCTGACAGAACAACAACTCAGATGATTTCTCATTGCATCCTAATTCTGTTTTATTGTCTTTACTCCAGTGAAAACAGAATTTTCAACAATGGATGGGACTGTTTCTGTAAGAGGCATTGATTGAAAGTACTGATGCAATCTCACACAATAAAGGTCCACAGGATTCTTCAGGCTGAAAGAGCTTCGTGGAGCAACGACATGATAGCGTCAGCAGTAACAAATCCTGCAAGCAGCCACTTCAGTGAAGAGTCTGAATAAAGTACAGTGCATGCATGAAGGGCTGAGAAATATGGGTTAACATAAAGACTGAAAATACAGGAAAAGATTAGGATGAATGATATATGCTACACTTGTGGGGAACCTGCCTGCAGCTTGCCCGAGGATATACTTAAATCAGAGTATCAGGAGTTTTTAAAATCTGGACAAGTACGTAAATGAAGATTTATAAAGGGAATGCTGCAATTAGCTCTTCTAAAATCCAACTTCAAACCCAAATCAACTAAAATATAAATGAAGCACAAAAACCCCGTTTTGGTTTTTAAATTCGGCTATATTTCTCTTTTATTTCAAACCTTCACATCTTTAGTGTGAGTCAGCTCACAAGAAAAGAATCTGCCAAACACATTGTGATTCACCGCTGGACTGTCTGTGCTCTTACTTGCACTGAAGCTAGACTGCTGAAATTCAATTAGCACTGATGTAGCATAAATGGGGTGTATTATTGCATCTGTGAGTGCATCTGTGTGTGAAAGTGTCCGTCTGCGTGTGATTGCAATAGAGTTCACAGAGAGCCCAGGTTCAAAGGCGAGCCAAATGAAAAGGCCAAAAGATGATAAGGCCACTCTGAGGCCCCTCGCGGAGGAGAAATGTCACACATAAAGAAGGGAAAGCAGAGCAGAGAAACAACAGCCTGCACAGCGAGAGGCTGATGCAGAGGTGGAGTAGCTTGAGATTGCACTCTAAGTAGAGGTAAAGGGGCATCTGATCACATGTGTGTGCATATATGTGTGTATGTGCATTGGGATGGGGGGAGGTTAATGATGTTCATAAGTAGTAGAGTCATTTCACAGGGCTAGAGGCGCGGCTGGATGACGGATTGGAAGCTGAAGGGGCGAGCAGATGGGTAAGTAGAGAAAGTGAGGTTAAGTGCCAGTTAGATGTTGCGGATCTAAGTAGATCAAGAGTAGGGGTGTGTATGTGTGTGTGGGCGTGCGTGTGTGTGTGTGTAAGAGAGAGATAGAAAGAGTGAGAGAGAAAACAGCAAAACAGAGTTAGACAACCAGTAGGCACAAACTATACTTCAAAGACTGCAGCCGGTGCAGACAGCAGAGGTTGACAACAATGCTTCTCCTTTGCCTCTCTTTCCTTTTATGATGTGTTCATGGAGGGAGAAGTACAATCAGTTCACTCATTTTTTTTTTTAGTGCAAGTTTAGTAACCCAAAATGTTTATATAAAACCTGCTTAATTTTCTCGTTTATAGGAAATCAATGATGAAGAGTAATTCAATTTACTTGAGCATGGTAGCTTAATATAATACAGGGCTTTTATTCAAAAATTTCCATTTTGTGATACTTAATTCTACATTTTATAAGGAAATGTGATACTTAATTTAATATCTTTATTTTCTCTTACTTGTGAGATTATTATTGTGTGCACTGGATAATATAAAAAGGGTTTAAATCACAACACATTCTTTGAAGATTAAACCAGTGGTTTCCAACCTCAACAGTCACACATTTAACCCACAGGAATAGGTTTTATTTTTTTATTTTTATGCCAACTTTGTAAGTTGAGCACCAATAAATAAATGTAGCAACTTAAAAAGATATTGATTGGAGCTTATTCAGAAATGTTTGTAAAGTGGCTCAAACTCTGAGGAGCACATGCTTTCTGTCGAAAAGACAAAGAAATATTTTTTTTTCTGTTTCTTATTCAGCCACAACATGATCTCTATGCCTGGTTGCCAAGGTGCTAAACTTGGTCGTCAGGCACCGGCAGCAACAGAAACTGTTGGCTGACAGCAGCAACAGTAACATGCATTTAACAATCAACAAAAAAAAAAAAAAAAAAGAAAAACCTACAAAAGATTTATCAACTCTGAAAGGAGCCAAAAAGAGCTAGACTATTTTATGCTTGTATAATGTTCATCAGGTCTTCTGCTGCTTTATGGGGAGGATGTGATCCAGCCCAAGAGACAGGTATAAACAGGCAGTGGCTGTGCCGTAGATAATGACACTGCAAAGGTAGACCAAGGCAGGCCACACAGCCAGACGCCAACAAGGTTTGGGGAGGGGGAGGGAGGTGAGATGTCGGTGTTCATGACTGTTTTTCTTTGCTCATATTGTGGGTTAGCTGGCTGACTGGGAAAAGCTTCCAGGGTGGCAAGCATGTCATGAGCCTGTCAGTGCGCTGTCACGGACCATTGTGGCTGTGTGGGATTGATGAGGAGCAGCAACAGGAAGACGGAAGACTGTTTGGAAACAGGAAGAGGAAGGACAGCGGATGAGAAGTGGAAGGTGAGGAGCAAGAGGACTTTAGGCTGTGAGGCGAAGCTGGAGATACAAACTTTAAGACACGACACACTGACAATGTGTTCAAGACAGGTAAGTTGAGTACTCAGGAAAAGGTCAGAAATTAATATGTGTCAAATGAGAAAGTTTAGCACTTTAATAGATAAGAGCATGTGCTGGGCATTTATAAAGTTAATAATCTCTTTGGCTGAAATTCTCAGTCGTGTTTTGCTAATGAAATGCCTGTGAAATGTTTTGGTAAAAATATGAGCGATACCTTAAATTAGCAAACTCTTTGACATGTTTTTGCAGCTCTTTTCATAAGGTCTAGATTTAGGGAGTTAAGCTCAGTCACCTGAACTGACTCTACCCCTCTAATCTGCATCTTGTGAAATTGATGTTACAGCTTTGCACTACTGACTTTAGCTGGGTGGTGGTGGCTGCTTCAGAGCTGAGTTTGTGACGTCACAGAAGCCTTCACATCTGATCAGTTCACTGGAATGACTTATTCTTTGAGTTAGGTTGCCCAAAACTAAGTTACAAGGATGTGTTATGTCAAAGTTTGAATTTGGCATTCATGTTAGACACCAGGGATATGATGTAAAATCCAAAATGTTTATTTATTTTTTGGTCATAACATGCCCCTTCTAACCCATTTTGGGTTAAAGGGGTTATATTTTGGGATGACCTGTTGCTTTGCTTCATGTCTGACAAAGAAAATGACAGGGGTGAGGAGGAAATATTAGGGCAAATAATTTTCTTAACTCTAGCTTTTGACACACAGAGAAAGACATTTAACAAATCTGGACACTTTGGCAGGATGTCTGCGCAGCAATAAATATGTATAATCCCTTAGTCGTTCCAGTGACTCCTCATAGCTCTAAGCCTACCAAAATAACACAAAGTCTACACATCCTCAAAAAGGTTTCCTGACACTACCCACCTGCTCCTCCATGAAGGTCAAAACAATAGTTGCTAATAAAATTTAATCTTATTGTCTATTTCTGCAGAATATGGCCTCTCATTCATTCTCCTCTCAAGTTATCCTGATCCCCCCCATCCATGGGAGGGAATGTTACTATGGGATGTAATGGCTAATGAACGCAGGGTAATGGTGCTCTTCCTCCTTGCAATCCTGCCTTGCTCTTTCTTTTGGTTTGCTCAGTGGCTCTCCATCTCCTAATGCGGTTCTACATGCTTTTCTTGGCTTTTCCCACTTCTGTCTTCACTAAGCAATCCTTTTCTCTTCACGCTGCATTACTTTTTTGTCATTTTAAACTCTCATTCCCTCTCCTTTAAAGCTTTTGTTATCTTTTCTGGCACTTTTCTTTAACTCCAGCATTCTCAGTCTCCACTCTCCCATTTGCTCTAAGTTACTGAGCTTTTAGTATTGCTTCTGATTTGCAAGTGATTTGGGCCGTCTGTCTCCCTCAGAGGGAGCAGCTCGCTGGGGCTGAGAGGGGTCATGCCTGGGTGAAGGATATCACTTCACACCTATCTCCTTCTTCATACACTCTTTCCTTATTCTCACCCCTCTCTCTTGACTAGAGTTTCTTTCTTTCTCTTCCAGTCTCATTTTCTCTTCTCTAGACATCCCTCCTATTTCTTTTTCCAGTTTTGACCTTTACCTTATTCCTCAAGCGACTTTCCCTCAAATGACTCAATGGATTTACTAAATACTCTCAAAAGCACTAATCTAAATCCACCTCTGATCCAAACATTAAAAAAATATGTAATTTAACTCTGACAGGCATGTATTTATAGTTGATCATGATTTTTGATGTTGAAAACTTATCTCACTCTGCATGTGTGGGGATATATCTAAAGGTACATGCACGTGTATGTCATGTTTGCAGTTTAAGTCAGAAAATGTGAAAGCAGGAGTGTGTGGGAGTACTCCTCCAACAACAACAGGCTGCATGTGTGAAGAAGACGCTGCTAAAGAGCTGTGTGTACACAGATGCAGAAAGAAACAATGAACTAGGGAAAAAAGGGAAAGATGTGGAGGAAAGAGACATAAGAGAGAAGATGGTGATCCAAGGGGGGAAAAGACAGACAGGGCAGTGTGTGTTCTTGTGGGGGGCAACTTAAGGGATCGTCTTCCCCCTTGGCCCCTCCCTGGCCCCAGCCAGAAGCCTCAAGGGGTCCCTTGGTTCCTGAGGAAAAACATCTCGGCCCCCATCACCCCTGAACCCAGCGCTGGGCTGTTTACCTTGGCCTGGCTGCCTGACAGCTTTACTGATGTTACATACAGGCACACAGGGACCCTGAGTCAGAGAGGGGAGAAGGAGCATGAGGAGAGAGGAGGAGGAGGAGGAGGAGGAGGACAGCAGGATAGATGAGGAATGGAGGAGTGAGGAGGATGGATACTGAGTGATGAGGACAGTCGGTGCAGGAGAGGAACCACAGGCACTCAGTGAGGAGAACAGGAGAGGAGCAGAGGAGGTGAGGGACCAGGAGGTGTGAGGGAGCAGGAGTGTTAGCTTACTCTGATCTTAATCACCAACATCAGATCCATTTGGGGAGATCTCCAGAAGAGAGAGAGAGCTGTTCAGAGGGCAGCTGAGTGCAAACTGAGTACACAACCGAGAAGAAATATTGTCAGCAAAAAAGTCTGCACTAAAAACACAGGCATTAATTTTCATCAGCTCTCTAAGTCAATCACAGTGTATAGAATGCAATATTTTGTTTTTGGGGGGGATCAGTTGGAGGAATATGTGAGATTTAAAAAGCAAATGTGGAACAGAGACTCAATATTTTGACAGGAGGTATCATTACTCATTAACTTGTGCTTTAGAAACTTATACACACTTTCCATTCTATTTGTGGGGGGAGGCTAGAGCAGGGAAGGCGCTACTGGCACACGGGGTGCAGATTTTGACAAAAGTATACAATATCTACTGTAAATAAATAAACATAATCCATTTGGAAACAAAGATCTGCATCATGGAAACAACTTTTCACTTCTGTAGGAGAAACATGATTGTTGAATTTGGTCAAAAATCTGTAGAAATGTCCCAGATGGCCAATTTTTTCACAGTCTCTGACAGCACAAAAGAAGGAAACAGGCTTCTTTTGATGTTGATTTGATTTTGCAATCATTCTTCATCACTTTTTGACAGAACTTCCCCTCATGCCTGACAGTTTGTCTATTTGTAGGCGTCTGTTTGTTCATTTCTGAGCCACAGTGCTGGGCTGGACTGGACCACAGGGGTTTCTGTGATGGGGTGGGAGGTCTGTGTTTTGTAGCTCAGAGCTCTAAGTCTTGTTTGTCTGTCCTGAGCAGCTGGACAAGCTGTAATAATACAAACAGGCCTTTGAACAGGCTGCTGTGTTGTGCAGCTCTGGCTTGGGTTACATCCCACACACTTGGTCTTTAAGAAGCACACAGTCAGGACTGGCAGTAACACAGACACATAAATTCATGCTAAAAACATATGTTCCCATGCTCATGAATGCAGGTTTGTGTGCAGACGTGATGCACACACGTATGCAAACACACCCAGCGATCCAGCCGTTATCTCTAATCACAACTAACAAAACTCCCACTGATCTCCTCCTGTCGAATGTGATTGATCACGTTAAACTCAGCCGTCACTGATGGCCTGTTTGCCTGTCTGCCCTGTATGTTTGTTTGTTAGTTTGTTTGTGTGCACAGATGGGTGGCTTGCTTGTTGTTTGTTCACGGCTGATCATTTGTCACAATAAATCATTAGGGAGGGACACACACATGGACTTTTAAGCAGTGTGGATTGCTTCTCCAGTCTCTCTCAAACCCATTTAGGCTTACGCAAACACTTCAGCTCCAGTGAGCCGTCACCCTAACACACTGGAAACGGCAGATCTTGAAGAGAGAGTGAAAATAAAAAGAGGATAGCTGAGTTCCATCTGACTGCAATGCACTGACAGATGACTTCCTCTGTCATTATGCAATGGAGTTCGAAGGTTTACTGACTGGCCCAGTGGCCTCTGTGCTTACTCCAGGAAAGCAGGAGAGGGAATTGGGTTATGGGTTGCCTGGTCAACACTTTGGGGATCTAGATCAACACCAGTGGGGGATCGAGGGAGAGGCAAAGCTGCGATGTCCACGAGTCCAAAACCTTAATATCACAGACTCTATGAACGATGGACTTAGCAGCTGGGTTAGTAATAAATGTTAACAGAGAGATGTACTGGCATTAAGTTGCAAATGATATTCGTACAAAAAACTGGCAGTAAATACATACATAAATATGTATCTGGATCAACAAGTTCCCAATCAAAAATTGCAGACTTTTCATAAAGTATGAAGTCAGTAGATTTTTACAATACATCTAAACTGTGGTTGTTTTAACTGACATCCTGGAGGTCTGCAGAGAGACTGACATGCAGAAGTGGTGGGAGGTTCATTCACTGAAAGCCCTGAAACATGCTGTGTTGATTCATAAATGTCACTTTGTTGTCATTTGTCAGAGGAGTAGGCAATAGTGTTTCTACACTTGAATTTTACTTTAGCAGGTTTTTATCAGCTTTTACTTCATGTTAAATGTGATTTCTTTTTTGGTTAATTTGACTATGAGATCCTCAAAGATTTTATAAATTCAACCTGCAAAACTTAAAACAAATCAGGCCCTTCATCCCGGATGATGCTGCTAAATCCTGCCTCCACAGCATGATCCTGTGTCTTGTTGATTATTGCTTTATAATTTGCTCATTTGCCAGTGTCACTATAGTAAAACCTACAGAGTAATTTTATAAAAAAGCCATTAAGGTGTTTGACAAAAAAAAAAAAAAAATCATATTCATTTCATCACTGTGCCATTATTGAGAAAAGGCATTTATCAGACAAAATAACAGTATTGTTAATATCAGATCACTCTCCAGAGGGGGCTGTGAGGTGAACTGTCACTGTGTGTGTGTGTGTGTGTGTGTGTGTGTGTGTGTGTATGTAAAACCTATGTATGTATGTATGTAAAATCTGCTGTGATTATTTGACCTGATTAATTCACAGTTTACTATCAGGTGTAACTAGCTACACACACACACAAGGTCATACATCAGAAGGTGAGTTAACTATATAAAATATACAAATAATTGTGGTTTCTTCAGTGGGCATGGCTGTAGTGTTGTAAATATTATGTGGATCGATGAGAACAGAATATATGCCTGATGCTTTTGTCATTTGTCAAAATATTTAAATGGACTTCGGAGCAAAAGAGGTTTGCAAGGACATTTAGCTTCCAGAAAGTGACAGAGTTTTCCACAGTACATTTGAAATAGTAATAATGATAATAATCAAGATGTGATTTAGGTCTAGACTATCAGCTCTGGCAAGTTTCTGCATTTTCTGGTATTTAAAAGCATTTGGACAAACTGACATGATTATAAATATCAACATATTTTTAACTCTTGGAAGAAAAATATCTTTTGCAATCAATCCTGCCTGAAGTTTTCTCCCTGGAGAATCGTTGCTCAAACTTGACTTCACTGACCTTTGGTTGTTACTTGTTTGTGGGCCTTGCTGCCTTCAGTTTTATCTTAACTGGAAAAAAAGTAACTGAAACTATCGTTTTGTTTCGTTGAGATCAAAGAACTGACTTGGCCATTAAACTAAATTCCATTTCACCGCCTTCAGAAAGTGTTGATTTGGCTTCACAGTTTATTTAGGGTCGCTGTCTGTGTGCACTGTTTGGTCGTGCTGAATGTGAGCAGAGAATGAACAACTCAGTTTCATCTTCTGCTTCTGTCAGGAACCACATCATCAATAAACACCAGTGAGCAGCCATACATGAACATACCATAACACTGCCTCCACCATGTTTGACACACAATGTGGTCTGCTTTGGATCATGACCTGTTACTTTTCTGCTCCCATCATTTTGAACCTGATCAAAGAGTCTGTTTCTTGAACATGGGAAGTTTTGTCGACATTTACTGGCAAAGTTTGTGTGACTTTCCTGTTCTTGGTTTTCACCTTATTATAAACCCTCTATATTCTTATCAATCTGTTATGCAAATACTTTTAAAAGGTATTTTGATACAAAATGGTTGTAATTTTAGATGCAATAATTATGTGAAACTCCTTCAGTTAAAGCTAAAAGTTTACACTATGATTGCATTTTATTTATTTTATTTGACACCCACTGTCTTTGTATGTAAAAGAAAAAAATCCTACAAACTCTGTTCCTTTCTCAGCTCATTTCTGTCTAAAAACGATGATTAAAAAGCTAAACTTAAATAAAAATTCAAGATCAAGTTACAAGTGATCTGAATGCAGAACGTAAAGTGTCACTGAGACCCAAAAGTGCCACTAGGGCTTTGATCTGAGTGGATTATCCAGTCATGGGTTAATCAGAGGTGAACATCTGGTCACAAAAGCAACAAAGATTGAGTTACTCGTCTCTGACAATAACAGAAGAACATGTGAGGATGGATACAGTCTGAGGAAAAGAAACCCATTTTTCATCAGAGATCTCACTTTAATGACGCGAGTAGACTTCTCATTATGCTGGTTTTTCCAGTTTACACTGAAACAGACGGAGCCAGCAAAGTTCTTCTTCAGAGTGAAATGTCAAATAACAGACAGTAGTTGGGCATAAATGCAGAGTTGACACCTATGGGCGTACGACAGAAATGGGCCTGGAGCACATCATGTACTTGCAAACTATGATTGTTCTCTGCCCAGAAAGTAAGAAAACTCACAACCTCCCCTCGTCCACAATTTACTGTCGTTTAAGTAGCTTGAGTCCTGCAAGTTAGATTTATCTTGAAGGATTTTTTAAAAATCTCACACATAGTACATCATGAAAACGTCATACTCTTGTCATATGTGTCAATACTGCTGCTCTCTCTGTGGTTGGGTGACTTTTTTTTTTTTTAACAACTGCTGGTAATTTTTATCTATATATAACTAAGGAATACAAATATGCGTTGGATTAAATTTGATTAAGAAAAGGATTTAATAGTAAAGTCACCCTATAACCTTAACCTTCTTTACATGCACACATGTTTCTTTTCTTTCTTCCTTTTTTTTTTGAAATATATGTTTTGAGACATTATGGAACAAAATCAATTATTGAGTTCTACTTCTAATCTGCTGAACATAAGTTATCGTCTCAGAAGATATACGTTTTACATGTTACAAGCAGAAAATTGGAGGAACCAACTGAGGCTGGGCATTACAGACACTTTGCATTTAGAAGAAGGAACCAGAGAAATGAGAACTTAGTGCAAGAGATGAGAAGATACCACGAGCTTGGTGGAGAAGACAGTAGAAGGAAAGAGAAAAAGCTCCATGGTGTATTTTGCTGATTTTTCTGAAGATGATTGACTTTTCATGTTCTGTTTATGATTGTAATAGCATGGAATCAGATTCTGCAAGTCTCCAACGCATTACATTATTGCATATGGTCTGTTTTTTTACACAATATGCACATATCTGTAAAACACATGGTTTAACCATGTGAATAAATCAGATGACATTTATCTTAACTGATGGGCGTTTCAGTTATTTAAGCTCTTGTTTCCTAAAATGTGTGTTAAAAGCATCTCACAAAGCACAGCAAAATAGGTTCATGAGGTTACGTTTTACACTTGGCTTCAACCACCCACGGTCACTGGGACACAATTCAAAGATAACACTGTTTTAATTCATTCTGTTATTTCAGACAAATCTAGCTGCAGCCAGAAAACTACACAAAATAGAAAGTGAGAGCAACAGTTTAAACAAAAGAAGAGAAAGGAGGAAAACTCAGGCCAGGAAAAACTCAGACAGACAAGAAGGAAGAAGTTGTAAAAACAAAGTGTCTCTGTCCTGCCCTCCTGGCACCCTGCTGGTCCTGATGTGGAGGTCTTGGGGTGAATTTCAAAACTGTTTTCCACTGACTTCATCATCCGACTGCTCTGTTCTGTCTTTAATCTGCAATCATACGCGGTGGCAGAGAGGAAGCCACAGCTTGAAAGTGGCTCAAGGAGCCAGCTCTTCTCAAAACAGAAGATTTTATCCTGCTGTTCGTTTGCTTGGCTCTGTTAGTACTTCCTCATTTTTATGTCAAGTTTATGTTTCGGGGAATCTATGCCATGGTTCATTCATGGCATGCCTATTTATATATGTACCTACTGTAGACAAGCGTTCACTCCGCTTGAATTGCTCCTTATGACACGTTCAGTGTTTTTTCCCCTCACTTCCTCAGCCCCTTTCACCACCTTTTATTTTTACATGGCATACTAGAATTTGTTTTTTTGTTTGGCTTTAAACTCCTTAGCCTAAGTCATGATTATATAAAGAAGTATTTGTGGTGGGAAGGTAAAGGTCAAAGCTGTGTTTTGAATACTCACGCATGACTGGTCAGTCAGACGTGGTGAGTTACAGTGCTCTGAGGACTCAGCAAATGTGTTTTTGGAGAAGAAGGCTGGAAATTTGTTTTACTTAATGCCAGTGTTAAATTTGCTTCGTTTATTTATTTACTTTAGCACTACTTATTTATGTTAAATTACATAGTTTTACAATTTTGATGTGGCTTTTGAAAATGCCTTTGACTTTGTTCACAAAGTGAAAGACAATGTTATAAATTGAGTCAAGTTCTGAGATTTGTACTTTAGATTTCACACAAGAATGATAGAAAATGCAGTGTTGCAATTTAGGGTATGTGGCATATGTTCCATATGGGTCTACAACCTTCCAAATTTGGATTGGGATTTTTATTATTCACCTAAACCAACATGCAAACTTTGCAAAAACTGCAATTTAAGACATTAAACTAGCTGAAATAAAGTGGGGCAGCATCTATGATGGTGTGGTAGTTGAACTCTCTTGCAACTAATAAGAAATATCATCTGCTGAAGGTTTACATGCAAACATGGATAATAACTAAATTGTGTGATCTAAGCAGCAGTACAACTGTGCTTGAATGGATGTCTGTGAAAGTCCAAGTTACTGATAATGTGCATGTTTCTGCTGTTAAATTTGAATGAGCATGGATGCTGACTGTTACCATTTAGCTAATCGGATTGGATTCCTGGTTGCATCATGCAGCAGTGGCTTCCGTGAGTCATGTAGTCTGAGTAAGTTAGAAAGAGCTTTTAAAGAAAGAGCAAGAGTGACTGCTAAATCTGCAACAAAATGACTATTTAGATATTAGAAGATCAAATACTATATGTTAAAGGGTCAGTCTTTTTTGGGTGTGAATGCTGCCTGCTCCCATCGTCCTCACCAACTAAAAAGAGCTGCAAGTTTAATTTTATCTGCTTGAGCTTGTGAAAAGAACTCAGAGAACCGGGTGTTTGTGGCAACTGTTTGTGGTCCAGGGAAATTAGGAGATATTTGATGTTAAGAGTCATTTTTTTGACCTGTCCAGGTTCTAGCCCCTTCTTGCTCCAGCTGTGACCTTTAATATAAACCTGACCTTAACCATGCATCCATGGATGTGTAACCAAAACCATCTAAACTGTAACTGATAACAAACTCAAAACAACAAAAAGTCTTTGAACAGATGGGACTCAAACTCTGTTTGGTGGTGTGACGATCCATGACATACTGTCACTTTGTAACGGTTTCAGTGAATGCAAAATGAAGATATATTAAACATTTAGTGGGCAGTAGATGGAGTTCTGGTTGATTCCTATACAAACACATGCAAACGTGGAAATAAGATGTTATTCTGTTGTCAGACTCATCTGTATGTTTGTTTACACCAAAGTGAACAAAGAGATAGAAAAAAAAAAGCAGAACATTTTTACTTTTTTTTTGAGATTTGAATCTTTGCTACGTTAAGTGATTATTGACTCTATTTTTTTATTATTATTAAATGTTATATATAAAACAAGTGGTTCAGAGTAATGAATCATGGGTGAGTGTTTCTCAACCTTTTTTGAGGCATTATGAATGCCTCAAAAAATGTCCAAAATGAAAAATAAAAATTCAGCACATTGCCAACAAAAGAAAATGTATGTTTTTGTTTTTGTTTTGCTTTTCACAGCATGAATCACAATTGTCTAAAAATGAGGAAAGTCTTTAGCCACCCAGGGACATAAAAAAGTCATTTGGCATGTCGCTATACTTCTGGCTCTCCACAAAGGCAAATTATATGCAGTAACTCAATCGTAATTTTCTTTCTTTTCTTTCTTTCTTTTTTTTTTTTTTTTGGGTGGTGGGGGTGGAGGCACTTGAGAAATAGGGTATATTCTCATGGCACACCTAACAATCTCCCACGATGGTTGACAAGCACTCCTGTAGCCAACAAAGATGATATAAGAAGGAAGTGTATCATTTTAGTAGGTTAAGTTAAATTTTAAATATTACAAAATATAAAACATCTTGATTTATTCAATGACTGGATCAGACTTCCCTCGAGACAGGGATGGATGCCAATAACAAGATCAAAATTCTTGTAATGTTTCCTCTTTAATAAATTGCAAAATATTTCTTAACCTTCAAGCATTTTGTAAGTTTAAAATCTTTTAAAAGTGATTCTGAACAGAGGAGAAGAGCTCTGCAAAAGCATAATGTCACTAAACCAAGAAGTCATGAGATCTCAAAAAGTTTTTACTGCAGAAGCTTTCAGCTGATAATGTTTCATAATTTTCAACTTTATACCCTGCGTCATCCACCAGCCTCTGTCTGCCCACATTCATTTTTTAAATATGGTTCACGGTGTTTCTCTAAGATGTTTTTTCATTACCAAGGAATTTATTAGTAACGCTGTTCAGTTGGAAAACATATAAATGTGTTGATTTAAGCTGCGCTCCTAAATTTTGTCCACTTGAAATCTTCAGTGGGAAACATCACAACTGGCAGTGGAAAAAGTTAGTCTGGAGTCATGTTTTATGAAATCTGGTTTGGCATTACTTGACTCTTCAGACCTCCCATGACTCACTGTTGTGTTGACATCAGTTGATAGTTGCATCATGTGAAACACATTTCATGTCTCGCACATATACACAAGCGCGCACACACACACACACACACGTACACACACATATGCCTTTTGTTGGACCCTACCAGTCCTGCTGACCACCCCTGCTGTTTGCACAGTGTTTGTCAAGTTTATGGTTGCCATGTCAAATGCTTTGTAATAACGTATGTTTTTCACATTAGAACATGGGAGTCCCATCTCAGAGAACAGGAGCAAGATGTGGAGGTATGTGGTGAGTAAAGGACAGGCGGATACAAGGAACAAAAGAGGGAAGAAAGCAAGTTTTTCCAAATGAATTCTGAGCTCACTATTTAACATATAAGTGAGCTGGAGCAACAGATGAAAAGGAGTTTGGGAACGGAATAAAAATTGACTACGAAGAGCGAGCACAGGGTAGATAGCAGAGCCGGGGGGGACACGGAGGGCATGCAAATTGCTTAAACCGGGTGAAATGGAAAATGTGATAAAGCTCTGATCGGTTGTATATGCAGGATCAAATGTACAGGTTGGGAGGTAGGGCGCGATGGAGATCAGGCTTGAGGGTGGCTATCAGGAGCAGCACATCTGCAAAAGCCATTAAGGATTGTGTATGTGTGCAGCGTGACACTGTGTTTTCTCTGCCAGGCTCGGCTTGGGCCTGTGCGGCAAATCTGGGATCGGGTTTCGTCAGCGTGCAGTGGGGGGCCGTCTCCAGTTGACGCGTGATGATTTAGTCAGGTGTGAGCGTGCACTTTCCAATTTGGAGGGAAATAAATTAGAAGTGATTTTTTATGAGGCCTCTGTCCCAAGCTGTCTCAGGGCTCTCTCTCCCTCCTGCAGTGTACTGTCAACCCAACTGATGTGTTTATAAAGAGTGCTGCAGTGGCCTATAAACACACACACACATACACACGTGCACACACACAGGTATCAATTTTTGGGATGCAGGAAAGAAAAATACACACACTTGAAAATGTGTTTGTGCACAGAACAAGCACAAGAAGCATAGTGTAAAATGTCATGTGTATGCATTTAATGTTTTTAATACCTTCACAAAATAGTGAAAAACATAAGAGTAAAAACTGAATGCTAAAAATCACTTCAAATACAATACCATCCATCGCAAACTATTCTTCTGGTGAAAGGGTTTCAATCATTCGATCTATAAGTAAAATATATAAGAAATACAGAGAAACACAGGTGTGTTAGTGGCAGAAGAGATTGGAGCCAGGATCACAACGGCTTTCTGAGGTGAGAGAGTCGTGCTGGAGCTCCACCGGGGACTAGAAGTAGGAAACCCAAATCCCACCTGACCTTTGACCTCTGTTTGATTCCTCTGCTTCTACTTGCACATGTGGCTCCGCGTTTACTAAATAACTGCCTGATTATCGCGCCTGCATTATTCTCTTCTTGGTCCTAGGCTTCCTTGTATTTGCATGCCTGTTTTAAAGACTGGATGGCTGTTGTCTGATGTATATTCCTATCATCCTGCAAGGAGGTGAATGACAGTGCTATTGTCAACTGTTTTAATTCCCTTACTATGGTTAAGAAACATGTTACAGGTATTAGTTTCAACTACCTGTCCTTGGTTTTTATTGACAGGAGAGATAAGGTGTTTTCTTTCACTTGGTCTGCAAGTTATCTTCACTTGGATGTTAAATGTCAGCATCTTACTGTCTTGTTTCCACACATTTACAGTCTCAAGAGTTTGGACTCTTTAAAAGATAGCAGGGGTTGTGACTTGCTTCAAAGAATTTAAAAGGATGTAAAAGTGAGAATTTCAGTATGGTTAAGTGTTTTAATTTGTGTTTGCCTCATCAGATCCTCTCTATTCATGTAAAGTTCACAGCTGGCACTTTGGTTTCAGCTATTTTTATTTATTTATCTATTTATTTGTTTTTACTTTACACTGAGGAACAACATTTCATAATATACAATAGGCAAGAGATGGGCTCTGAGTATGATGGAGTTGTCAATGTGTTAAACAGCGTTATTAATATGGTAGAAATAGAAAAATATATTACTAATAATCTCAGAATTCAAAAATTTACTTTTTGCATTCTTACAAAGTCAAGTTTGAATGATATATAGATGTTAAAGAGTCAAGTTTGTACTATTTTAAATGGATATTCTGTGATCAGTGTCTGTAATCGGCTCAGCATAAAAGTGGAAGTCAAAATTAATTCTTAGTTTTCTCTAGAAAAATAAAAAATCCTAAACTGGCCAGCCATACCCATTCACATCACAAAAACTTTCTGCTGGGGCCTTTCTGTGTGGAGTTTGCATCTTCTCACTGTGCTTGTGTGGGGTTTCTTTCGTTTCTTCTCACAGCCTGAAATCAGCTGGTTGCTTTGATTGTTTGTAAGCTGCCTGTGAGTGTGTGTGGTTGTCTGTGTGCGATCCGTTAGTGGACTTGAGCCTGTCCAGTGTGTAGTTGCCTTTTGCAGAAAAGAGCTGGGATAGACGCCTGTGACTGTGAGGAGGAAGAAGCAGGTGAAGATAATGGATGGATGTATCAATAAGGAAAAGGATTCGGATGACTGGCCGGCCAAAGAAAAGACATGAAATATTGTAAACACCAGCGTTCTATGAGGGATACAACGTAAATGGGAAATAACTGCTGAAATGGGTCAAAGCAGCTCTGATGTGAGAAAAATAAGATAATGATTAGCATATAAAAATTTAGGTTTGTTAGGATTTTTCAGTTTTTACCACTTTTTGATCAAAACAATCAAAACCGAGTGTGTGTTTTCCATTCTTCACACGGATTAGTTACCATTTAGACTAAGTCTAAACCATTTGTTGAGAAATCCAATAAAAGCCATTTGTTTATTGATTTATTTTTTAATCTTTAGGTATTTTGGACATTTACACTTTAAATAGGATGTCAGAGCATAGCCAGAGGAATCACTCCAAATTTGCCTAACCCACTCCCACTCACAGCAGATGAACGAAGCCGACTGGGAACTTTTTACTGAAGGGGTCAAAGTCTGCTTCCTTTATGAGTTGTTACAACATGAATGGGAGCACTGAGAGAGGGAGGGAGGTGGGGAAAGGAGAAACAAGGTAGGGACGGAGGGAAAGGAAGTGAAGGGTGTAGTTTTTCTCAGCTATAGTGCCTCCGAGCGAGGTGAGAGGTGGGGCCCAAGGGGCACTGGCTGGGTGGTCAGCGTGTTCGCCGACCTGTGTGTGTGTGTGTTTATGTTTGTGTTAATGGCTGTGGGTGCATTCGAGAAAGTCAGAAAGAAAAAAGGAGTTCTGTGTGCAAATTATCCAACCATGGGAATAATGAAAAGGCCTCTCGTATTTTGCGTAGGGCCGTTTGACCTAACTACTTTTAAAATAAGTTTTCCTTCTCTCAGAGTACTGTTTCTATTCTTGTGTCATTGTTATTCCACACAAAGCTTACACATGCACATTCCCTGAGGTTTTGCTCTTTATGGCCTGCAGAATGGGGTGTAGACCAAGATGACTGCTTTAATCGAGTAGCAGCACGAGTCCTAAAACAACAGACTGCATTTAGCCAATGTAATTAATTCCTCTTGACCATAAAATATCCGTGGGCTTAATAAAAACAGGCATTGAGCAATGAAAGGCTAAATATTTCACTTGATACAGATTCTGACTTGGAAAAATACAGCCAATGTGGAGGGATTTTCAGAGAAGGCACATATGATGAAGGTGATGAAGCTGTCATTAATGGAAAAAAAATCATTTTTACATATGAGCACTGGAGAATTTAAGGAGAATGACAGCTTGGGCTTCCACAGCAGTTGCTGTTTCCACATGTGAGCTTCCTGCCTCTTGTGTGTGTGTGATAAAAAAGTGTTTTTTGTTTTGTTTTGTTTCTGAAATGATCAATGCTTCAGTAATAGAAACTGCTCTTAAAGATGGACGAAGAAACCAGGATGGAAGGCTGGTTTGTGAGAAACTGTTTTGAAGCCTTGAATTTGTAATTTATCCTAGTCAAAACTGGCAGAAATGCATTAAAATGTGTAAGGGATAGATGAAAACAGATAATTAATAGATAGGACTGAAAACTGAAGAGAACATGAACACCCGCTCTAAACAATGCAGGATGTCAAGCATCTGTCCAACATTCAAATGATCACAAACATTCTCCACAAACAGTTACAATGACAAGTTTGTTTTTTGTTTATATGTTTGTTTCTTTTGTTTGTTTGTTTGTTTTTTACTTAGGGCAAAAATCACTCTCATAAGTCGCTACTTCAGTAAAATTTAAGGGGAGCAGCGTGGATCTGTTCACCACGAGGTTCCAAGTAACTCAAAAACAGATTAAAGTGTAATTAGATACTCAGTTGATACTAAGGCTCATGAAAATATTTGAATCACTAAATTGATAAACAAATTTTGTAATCAGATGTATTTCATTAAAATTATAAAAATACATAAATAGTTTTCGGGTTTGCATAACGATAAATGAGCATCAGTCTGGCTGTCATTTTTGACCTAAATTTT
>JAOWBL010000019.1:15118528-15132947 GCA_028564865.1 Zenarchopterus dispar | reverse complement strand
ACACCTGATTAGCAAACAAGAAACAACCTCTAAAGACTGCAAGTGGCCTCCCCAAGTCTTTAAGTTAAAGGCAGGGTAAGCAGTTCTATGTTATTTCCAACCCAGACACTTTTTCACATTTGTATTACTGTGCCTTCTGCAAACTGTCCGTTTCTTGATTTGACAGTAATAAAAGAAAGGTCTTGATACACAGCCCTGACTTCACAAACTGGAAACAGACACAGGGGTGGCAGCTTGCCCCAAACCGACAGGGGGAGGGTTCCTACTGAAGTGGAAGGAGGGGCTTGGGGAAGTTCATGATGAGGAGTGTTTTCTTGGTGAAAACTGGAGGGAGGGAACTGGAAGAAGCTAGTGCTTTGTGATAGAGTGATGTTTTGTTTTGTTTTGTTTTTAAAATACCAATAGATGTGATGTCATCCAGAAATCCTTAACCTTTAAACCAGTCATTCATATTGGACAACAATATGATAGAGAGCACAAAAGTGAAACAGGAGCAGTCTACTAGACAAATGAAATGAATGGACCAACCTGGCTAAATGCTGATGTAATAGTTACTACTGTACGTAATAGTGTTACAGTATAGTAGCAATATTGAACGCATTATGTCTTGATCATTTAATCAACGCAAAGCAGCAAGTTCAAACTTTTAATCTGTATTTCTTTTCACATAACTCTTGACAAGAAACTGAATTTATTTCCCCAATTTTTCAGCCCATTTGCTAACTTTTTTTAAAAATTCAGTTTCATTTATTTATCCATTTCTTTTCTGGTATAGACTGAGCCGGACCTACTTTTCATCTGTGCATACATCTTGCTGGTTGTCAGTCATGCTGAGTCTTCCTCCAGTCTTTTGATTCGGGTGAGCTCTGTTACTGTCTTGCAACAGTGTGGCCAGCTTGTAGCCACATTCAAGAGCAGCTAGTGTCATCAGCCGCTGCTAAACCAAAACACTAGCAGCCACAGACCCGATTCCCCTTCTCCCCGCTATGACACTTCTATCAGCTTTCCACGCTTACATTAAACAAGCACACATGTTTTGGTTCCTACAGTATAACTTTCAGAAATATTTCTTTAATATCTTCCACCCAGCTCTGTCTCCCATGCCCTTCACAGCCCCCTTTGATCATACGATTTTTTCCCCCCACAAAGAGCTATTCCTGTTAAATTGAGTGTAAAGTACAGTAGTTCTTCATAAGTTAAACATCAGAGGTTGATCGTGAAGCGCTGTAAAATGATTGGGCTTTGATCCAGAGGGTTCATGTGTGACAAACCTTGTTTGGAAGGAGAGAAATGTAAACCTGGCGGGAGCAAAGGAACGGATCAAGAAGATCAAGCAATGCAGGGTGAGTACATTCACTTCAGATGGCCTGGGTCATGACAGATTTGGTCCTGCATGCTGTTTTGCAGCAAGTGCCGGTGTCATGTTCTCTGGGTCCCTGCGTTGTAATATCAGAGTGGTTTTGGCACAAGCACTGACGCCAGCTCCTGTTCTGAAGGGCCGAACCCCGCTCCTCGCAGCTCATGATGTTGCGAGAGTGTTGACAACGCTGAAGCTGGAAACCTAACCAAGCTTTGACACTAAATATTCACTCTGCCAATTCATTTTCCCTTCACTCACACCACTTCCCTTTGTAGATGTCCTCCTTTCTTTTTTTTGGTCTCATTCTGTTTATTAGTTCCTGTCCTTTGGCTCAGTGTTACAGTTACAACAATGTATTCGGCAGAGGAGAAGAAATAACGGTCAAAAGTCCACAAGTGCAAGCACTTTTTAAAATTCTTTTATCTTCTTGAACTTTGCTGATCTTTCATCCTCATGTTTTATTTTTATTTCGCTGTCACCATGCTTCGCTCAACACTTTGTGCCATCATAAAACTGCAAAAATGCCGTATAAACCTAGATTCACTCAGTCATAAAAAGCTCAAGTGCCATAATATTTTCACTTGGAAGAAAAGCATGTCTGCTGGTTGACAAACTTTTCTGGCTTATTTGGATTTCTGTTTGCTTAGCATGACTAAGTGGCTAAAGCAGCTTCCATTAGACTTGTAGAAAGAAAGACGGATAATTAAACATACACATGGATGTGAGATCCCAGTGTGGAGGAAAACATGACACCAGGGCCATTTCACATGCTCTTCCTTCCTGCCTGCACACATTTAATCTCTCTGAGAGGTAAAGGAGACAGCTGGGCACATGGGTTTGACACCCACAGAGATTTATGTGGTGAAGATGCAGTCAGACATTCTTAGTAAAATGGCAGCAGGAAAGTGAGCTAAGATAGTCCTTTAAATGATCGACATTGAAGGAGACAGTGCATCCCAACCAGCTGCAGTGGGCGCTGTTCTGTCACCGACACTCAGCTCAGACCTCCATGTGACACCTGCACCCCCTTAGATACAGCAGCAGCTTCTGACGCCTGATGAATGATGACGATGTGAAGGTAGAAATGTTGGCAATGATTAATGTTTAGTGGCTCTGTATGCAGCTGATAAGGAGCAACCAGGCTTGGCATCTTTATTATCTTTTTCTGCAGTAGCAACAGATTGCCGTTATATCACTATCAAAACTTGATACGGTGCGAAATATCACACTTCATATCACAACCAGGCGGGTTTGTGTTTTTTACATATACAGTGATGTCTGTGAGTCTGAGATAAGAGGTTGACAGCGAAAAAAAGTGGGTATCGAAAAAAGGTTCCAAGAAAAGAGGAAAAATATTAAAAGTAATGAGGAACATGGATAGAGGAAATTACATAGTGAGAAAAAGGCAGACAAAAGAAATATAGTGGTTTGAGAGCTGGGGCATAGGTTAATATTTAACCCAAAAATACTCAGAATTGCTGTTTATTATAACCAGCCTTAACATTGCAACACCCATACAATAAAACAAGGATACGCAGCAAAAACATCCTGCTAAACATTGACTTTTCATACAATTAACAGTCACTCTGTTTATCCCGCTGTATCTCATGATATGATCCATACATTTATTTTCACTCCAAAATAGTCCCATTCTTGCAGCTGCTTCAGCTCTGCACCATGTCACTTAGAAAGAGAAAACTGTTCTGCAACATGTAAAAACCTGGTACAAATACTTGAGGCCCTCCATTATGAGTTTGTACATTCATGCTCTCCCGAGCAAGTGGATAAAACATTGGTCATTAATGTGCACCGGTCCTCTCCAAAACAAACCCACAACAAAGACGAGCACACACCAGCCCTGCTTGAGGATTCTCACAGACCTGAACAACTAGAAGATCACTCTATTCTACATACTTTATCATTCAAAATAGTTCACATAAGTAAGCAGGTATGGAAATTATTCATATCATTATCCAGGAGTTCAAGCTGGCTTTTCCTGGGAAAATTTATTCAAAACAAGGTCAACAGCTTTCTGTACGTAAGTGCTGGAAAGAAAAAAAGAAAAAGTAAATACACAATCCAAACCACTGATTTAGACATTAGTGCTTCCGTAAATCTCTTATAAATCAGATCTTTGACCTTGAGCAAATCTGTGCATGAGTGACTTTTGTAAATGAGGACCCTAATCACTTGCTGAGCTTCAGCTTGTTATATGCCACTAAGAGAAAAACCCATAACATCACAAGAGTTTCAGATGACCCCCAAGATGGCTCTTCTCCCATCTTATCGCCTCCTCTCCTGTGTAATGAGTCTGCTTTCCTCATACGGCTGAGTCTCTTGTTTGATTAGCTAATAAGGCGGCGTTTCTCGTGCACTTGTGACAAATGGTGTTCGGTGTGACGCAGAGGCAGCCTGGTTGGTCCGTTTGGTTGAAATTCAGTTTGTTTCATGACAGTCTGAGACATTAAAAAGGTGGGAAAATCCAAATCACATTAAATAAAATATAGTTAGCACTTGAATTACATTATTTTTTCCAATTATATATAATATTGTCTTAGTGTGCTTTTTAGTTTTAATTTAAAAAAACATAATTGAACATAAAAATTACATTCCGGCTCTGTGGCAAAGGTAAACATTGTGTGGAAAGGGTTTAAAACTACTTTCTGCCACGCATGACCCTGGGCTAACACCTCTAGCCCTCCACCTCCTTTCTCCAAACATTTACAACACGTATAACATCAAGAAGCATGAAACAACGATGTTCTGATGAACTTTGCAAGAAAGTCTTTTCACAGTTAGAAGTAAACAGCGTCTCTGTGGGAGGAGAGATGATGAAGGAAAATGGAGTTATTGTACAAGTTTTGAGCCTTCATTAAACATAAATATGACTCATTAGACGTTTATCCTCATTACTGCGTACGTAGAACAACTTATTTTTTTACAGTTGCCAAATTTGGCAGGAAGTGTGAAACTATAAAACCCGACCTGAATTTTCATGCTGTATTTGCAGATGTTCGTTTTACAGAGTTTGCAGCTTGTAGTTATGCAAGCAATTTCCCTTTCATGAACTTCTGTAAATCTTTTAAGTCACTGACATTTATAAAAGCTCATGAGTTCCATTATTTTAGAAGAAAATATAACCCTTTTACAGAAAATGTTTGGAATTTAAGTTCCCAATGTTATAGCAACTACGTAAGTGAAAAAGTATAATGTTATTTATATAGCACCTTTTAATAAAAAACAAACACAAAGTGCTTCACAACAAAACAGGATAAAAAATAAAATTCAAAAACAAATAAAACTAAGCAAAAGCAAGTTTAAAAAGATATGTTTTGAGCTGGTTTTTAAAACAGACCACAGATTGAGCAGATCTCCGACTGAGAGGAAGGAAGTTCCAGAGGGAGGGAAGCATGGCTGCAGAGGCTCTGTCATCTTTTGTTTTCAGCCATGTTTGCTTCACAAGGACCCTGATCATGTGATCTCAGGGACCTGCTCTGGAGTAAGGCTGCAAAAGGTCTCTCATATAGACTGATCATTAAGAGCTCTATATTTTCAGACCACAATTTCAAAGTGAACGAGATTGGGCATATGAATGCTTGGAAGATTTTGTTACTAGATGTGCAGCAGTGTTCTGGACAACCTGAAGACATTTCAGTGATTTTTTTACTCAAAGTGAAACATGCTTACTGTTATTCAAATACATCATTCATGGATATCATATATATATATATATATATATGATATCCATATATATATATATATATGATATCCATATATATATATATATATATGATATCCATATACATATATATATATGTGTGTGTGTGTGTATGCATGTATGTGTGTGTGTAGACTCCAATAGGGTTAAAATAAACACAAAATATGACCAAAAGAAATGCAAAAGATAAAATTGGCAATATTATGTATAATAAAATCATTTTTCTTCGTGTTTGATGTACGATTTCTTCAATTATCCTATCCTCTTCTGTGCATCAGACTTTTTTTTCCTAATATAAAATAGGGGACAAATAGCATAATCTCACAAAGTACACATCAGCCTTGACCTTGACTTTCTGTGATTCCCCTCACACAGAGACACGCGAGTCCTTCTGCAGTCACAGAACAAGAACACCAGCTAATGGTGGAAGCAGGCTGGCAAGGGGAAGAACAGCGTTTTATTGCTCTGACTAAAATAAAACATGAGGACTTTGTGGTCCACTGTGCAGTTGGAAAGACAAATATTATTTTTTTTACAAGCCAGAGAAGTCTGGGGACAGACTTTATAAAAGGCACTAAAGATTGAATGGCTGAAGTATTAAGCCTTATAATGTGGGTTGTGAGCCGTTGACTTGGAAGGGTGCAGAGAAGAGTTCTTTTAAAGCAGCGTGATAGAAAATTCTGCCTTGCAAAACACAAACATGCTCTTTCAGGTGCACTCTTATCCACAACACAGAAAACTTAGTGACATACACATCTGACACACTTACATTGGCAGAAGAGTTTCCACTCTTTGTTGGAGTGGATACGGAAGTTTAATGATTAACTCTGAACAAAAATCCTTCAGTTCCCTGAGACACAACAAACACTATTCAGGTGGTATTTATGTTCTTTTTGGGTTTGTAAGACTTTGATCCTTTAATATTTAACTTTTTGATTATGCTGGCTAATGTTACATTTAAACAAGATTTAGCATACTGGTTTTTATTTTGCCATCTTATAGATTTTAGAAAAGCAGCAATTACTGGATAAACTTCACTTTTTTTTAACACTATTTATGCTATTTATCTTGTTCATTTTCTCTTCCTATTGGCACAATGGAGACAGAAAAACTACACAAAAACTACACACAGCCAATGTACACAAAACTTGGAAGAGCATATGAGCATACATGACTGACTGGTTCCTCAAAGAACTATCACTGTCTGTCAACAACATCAACCAATGTCCCAACAGATTACACGCAAAGTGTACAAATCCTGCTTTAGAGTTTGAAACAAAATTCAATTCTGATCAGTTCAATTTTATTTATATAGTGTCTATTACAATACAAGTTGTCTCAAGGTGCTTTCCAGAGACCCTGAGCATGACCCCTGAGCAATTACTAAATTAACAATGGCAGACGAGAACTCCCCTATCTGAAGAAAAACTTTAAGCCAAACAGTGGCAAGGAAAAACTCCCCTTAAAGAGGGACGAAACCTTGAAGAGGACCTGGCTCATAAGGGGGACCCTGCTGCTGAGTTTAACCACTGAGGGGCACCATCAGGTTCAGGCACCACTATCAGTGCAGTAAAGGGTGAGACTTTGTCCACACCTCTGGGAGCTTGGGCTGGGTATGGTAACACTGGCAAGCCAAATTCCATCATAAGGCTTATGATCCACCTCGTTATCTTTATGATCGCCATCACTGGTTCCAATGAAGCTGTCACATCCTTAGATGGTGTTGATCCAGATACCAGTCCAACTTTGGGGTTGTGCTGGAGGGGCGGTGTAGATTGATACATAAAATGGCCAGTGGTAGAAAGGCAGGTGCCAGATGGGCATGAACACATACCAGATTTAACAGAATAACAAAATGTTAGTAGGTACACAGTTAAAAGTATCAACATATTTATATGTGGAAAAGAAATCTACATTTTACTCAGCCTTTCTCTGTCGTAGATATACACAGCTTTGTATGTCTGCACCTCTCTAACCCACAGGCATGACAGGCCCACAGGTGGTCATGGCAGACTCACACTTTCTCATAAACATTACCATAAATGCAAATGTCCCAGTTATGTCCCCTCAGAATCTAGACCAGACTGTCTCAAGTAAAACCCACTGAATTAAAGAAATAAACCATCACATATGTCTCTGACATTTGAATGAAAGACCGAACTGTCTGCCCCGTCACACTTTGCATGCACATGCACTCCACTTCTCTGTGTGCAGTTTATGTCATTCTAGTACACGTGTGCGCATGTGTGTTTGTAAGTGTCCTTCTCCTCTTCCAGCTGCAGCTCTCATGCTGGGGCCTCCTCCTGGTAGCCATTATGGGTGTGTGTGTGTGTATTTGTGTATGCGTGTCTGGGTGGTCTACTCCTGTCTACCCTCCTTCTAATAGTTTTATACTGTTGTGCCCTGATGTTGCCAGAGGGCAGGGGAGGTTTGTGAGCTGGGGGGTAGTGGTGTCGGGGGCTAAGGCAAAGCTGTGGGTGTTGCAGGGGGGTGTAAGCGGCCCTGTTGAGAAGAGCAGACGACAGGACTAATAAAGCTTCCCAGGGTCTAGGCCCATTGCTCTCAGCACTTCCTCCCCGCTGCCCTCTCTGCTCCCTCATGCCCCTTTAGTCCCCCACCCCACTTCCCACCCTCCTTATGAACACATGTGGTTCGGCCGTAATGGGACCCAGCTGGACTCCCACCTTTCCTCTCTTACGGACCCCAGCTCAGGCTGTCCGCCTAAGCTCTCCTCTGTCCCTTTCAGTCTTCAACCCCAGATGGCACTCCTCCAGGCCAGATATTCACTGCTGGGTGATGTTTTTGTTTTCTTCTCCTTAACTTCCTTTTTCTTAATTTTTTGTTCTTACATTTCATTTCATTCCCCAAAAAGAGAAAAATGAAGATGTTCTGTGATGTCCTGTCGTGCAGCTGACTCTTGCTGATCCCCACCACCCCTCTTTCAGCCCTCCTCTGTCCTGTAAGCAGCACCAGTCATTCAAATCTCAGACTCCTTCGCAGCCGCTTTAATCAGTGCCCCTCTTTGGTGAGTTATCCAGGGGAAACATTTGTTCCCCAGACCTACTCCACAGACTGCTGCATCCCTCTGGAGTCACAGACTTTGGTATGTACAGTAAACGGGGCGGTGCCGATAGAGATTTTATGGTCCTAAGGCAGAGCAAACAAACAAACTGGAGAATTTTACATAACAGCTTGCAAAACATTTTCACAGTGTTTCAGGGGACAAGTGTTGCCAAGTCTTGTCAGCTCTAATTCAAGCGTGTATGACAGTATGCTGACGTGAAAGCTAATTTATGTGCATGAATTTACACACACATCATAGCCTGTGTTTATTGCACATATGACATGGCTGCCACAGAGATTAATGACAGAAGTTTCTTTTCTTACATGACCTATGCGCTGTGCTTGTAACAACTGTGTTTATTGCATAATTTTAGCTGACTTTTTGTGGGGGGGGGGTTTTCCCACAGTAATTGATAAATGGATGGTAAACAATACATTTTTCAAAAACACTTCCCCTTTACAGCAGTAAGGATGGTACTATTATCACATTAACACTGGGACAGACAGCACATAGGACTCAGTTACCATAACACCTCATTCTGAGATCACAACTGCAGTAGATATTCACACAGATCAACAACTGAGCTTCTGCTGTGTGGTCCTCCTGTGGCCCCCACAGATGGTGTCATAGCTGTTCCCCTCCATGTCACGGATGAGAAGTCTGGGTGCGGCAACGCTGTGTTTGTGCTCTTGAATTCATTATCTCTGACCAAATCTGTCCCTGTGATCAGAACAGCCAGGGTAGCAGTGCAACGGGACAGGGAAGTTGTTCTTCCTGCTCCTCTGTGGTACACCCATGCATGCACACACCCTATGAAAGGTTGCAGTTTTTAAAACTCTCTGCAATTACCAGATACAGTGCTCTGAATGGTAAGGGAGCAATTAAATTTGTAAGGGAGCAATTAAACTGTACAAACAGCTAACATTTGGATGTTGATTGCTCTGTAAAATATATATGTTAAAATATAAAATACAAACAAAAAAGCTAAGAATTGCAAATAATTTACATTTTAGATATATTCTTGAGTTTGTGCATCAGTTATGAGCACCCTGTCTTCTGGGACATAGCTGTCTAATACTTTTTAATTTGCATCACAAATCCTGCAAACAGCAATTTCTTCTAATTTCATAAATGTTTATGTTTAAATAAAATGTAGATGATGATATCACTGAATTCTTTTAAATTTAATGTTAAATAAATGTTTTGCTACACAATCCTTCATGCATTAATTAGCTTGAGATATTTCATCAAGTATTTTTTGTCATTATGAAACATTTCCTGTGTCATGTGACCCCATTCTACCATCAAAATGCAAAGTCAAAAGTTCAGTTTGAGTGTTTGACATGCCTATACTTTGTGCAATCTCATGTATGATTTTCAAACATTTTAAACCTTTGCACTCTGTATTTTGGATTTGAATCTTTCTCAGCTTTTGAACTTTCTCTTGAATGGGTTACATCACAGTGAAATTCAGATCTGATTTGCACTCAAGAGATTATTCTTTTTTCTTCTTCTTTGTTGATTGGCAATAATCTTGTCCTTATGCTCACAAGAGGACTTCCAAGGTCATACAGCACATACCAGACCAGAGAAGATGTGGAAGGAACCTGCTACTGGGTGCACCTGTCGTCATATCTAGTCCAGTTATTTGATGAGCTCAACAGTTAGAAAAGCTGCAACCTATTAAGTTTGGTATTGTTAAAATATGAAAGCTCTGGCTATGTGTATGCATCTACACACCAATTTCAACATGAGTGGGCTCAAAAAATTGGTTTCATTTTTTTTCACGAGACTTTCTGACAACAAGAACATAAAATACTATTGTAGCAATCTTAGCAAGGATTGCTACTATCCTTTCAGACTTGAGGACACGTGCATTACAGTTTTGAATATGCTCTATATAAACATACTGCATCCACTCATTTAAAAGCACATTCCACTGCAAATCTTTAAGCAGAAGTAAGTTTAGTTTGGGGGTGAGTTTGGTTTAAGGATCATTGCTCCATTATGGCCCATTCCTGTAGTTAGCCCATCCACTGGCCTTCTCTGTGGGCTTTCCAACAGGATTGAAACCATGACTCGTTTGTCATATCCTGCAGCAGGCAAGGCCCCAAAGTGTTTATGTGTGGCAGACGCCCAGGCTAAACAGGAAGGCACACAAGACCGTCACCTGGGGATTTAGAACAGAGACTTACATCCAAAGGCTCTCTCAGCACATGTTAGGTTTGCCATTGGTCATCTAAATGAATATTATTTTTTTTAAAAAGAAAGAAAAACAAAAGGCCAAACACCTGTTTGTCTCCACCTACCTGAATCGGTGTCGATGGGAAAACATGTGAATCTGCACACCGATGTGAGTGAAGTTGTGTTCACACCTGCAGTTCTAAGTCCGTGCCTGTGTTTGCAGCGGCTTGGACCCGGTGCACCGTGATCCTTGTGACAATCTGAATAGAAGGCAGACACCAGTTTGTCCATGCAGAACCTTATGTGAGCCACTCAGACAGAAAAATAAATACTGTCAAAGCAGGAGAAAAGAGGGAAGGAGTATGTTTGAAGTAAGGGAACTGCAGAGTGCAGCCGAAAGACAGATGAATCATCCTGTTTCAGAAACCTTAACATGCTCTTGTTAAGGAGCAGTAATGTGTGTTTGTGTGTGGTAGCGAAAACACAGTTGCAAGACTTGGCTCTGTGTGTACACATAAGGCAGTGTAACCCTACACACTTCTCTGATGATGTCAGATTAGCATTAAGCGTGGGTTTCGGCCTGTGTTTATACATGTGTGTATTCGTTGTGGTGAACAAGATGTCTGGTATTGTTTTTTAGGTCGTAAGAGAAATGTAAACAGCGGAAGGCAGTGGCAAAGGGAGAGTGGAAGAGCAGAGACGTTCCATGCGTGGGTTCATGTGTGTGTATTTGTGTGTATGCGTGTGGCACAGGGATGATGACATCAGCGGCTGCGGATGGAGAAGGTGAAGGAGCTCTGGTCAGTGTGAAAGTCGAGTTTGTTACACAGACGCCATCTGACTGCACGCCACACTCACAACAGAGCATTCACCCACTGGCAGAGGCCTGAGGACTGGCCAGCGGTGGTCTGCCAAAAGCTGTTAGCTTTGTGGCAGCTCACATGTTTCAGTGCAGAAGTCTGGATTCAGAAATGTAACTGTGAGGGCAAGCGTCGACCCAGAATTTCTATATTAAAAAGGTTTTCATCTCAGCTATCTTGGAAAGTAAATGAGTGTACTTTTTGATGTTAAATTGAAAATTTTGAGGTCAGTTAAAATGTGTGAAATTGGAATTTTCTCATTTAAGATGTTTTTAAATTAGTTTCATTATCAATGGCCTAACGTACAAAACATAACAGGCAAAAAAAGAAAGTTGAGTCTTGCATCCTTGAGATGTGCAGTGTGCTGTAGCTCTATCCGTGGATCAGCAGCCAGCATCTGGCCATGAGCCAAGAGCTTCAACTCTGCTCATTCCACTAGTGAAACAGAGCACAGAGATGACCACCTGTTTCCTCTCCTTCAGATTTTACATTCATTTACTGCACGCTTCTGTGATGACTGCTGATTTTACACAGTTATCAATTTTTGGGAATATGACCTTTATTTAAACCATTTCTTCACTGCAACTTCCAGAAGCTCAGCTTCAGCGAATGATTTCTGCTCACACAGCATTTGCATTGTTACTAGGGTGGTCTAGCTGACTGAAACCTTAAATGTCCTACAGGAAGAACATGCCAGTCCAGATGTGGTACCCTGGACCATAGTCGACTGGCCTTAAGAGTATTCCAAAGAGCAATTACAGTGGTGTTCCTTTAAGTATTTTGATGAAGATCACAAGTGAGGAATGAGATCTAAATGCACACAGAGGAACCGTGAAGTCTCTCTCATACCAAGGCTCATTGGTTCTCTTTCTCCCTCCATCAGAAGAGGTGGTCCTTGCTTTTTCTGTAGCCTGTCTTTGATCCCTCTCGCTCTTCTCTTCCTACAATTCATTCTTCAGGTCCATACAAAGACTGGCCTTCCAACAAACGTAGCCGCTGCTTTTCAGGGGCAAGCGTCAGGCTGTTGAGACAAGAAGACAACAGGAGAGGAGCAGGGAAGCAGTGAAGAGGAGAGGAAAGGACATGAGAGAAGAAGAAAGAAGAGAGGTGCAGAGAGGAAAGGAGAAGGGCATGTAGTTTCACCCACTCCGGAGGTCTCTGGCAGGCCCCTTCTCTCAGTACCCTACCTCCAGAAGGCCTCATTCAGAGTCTCACCTAATGAACACTCCTGCCCTCATTCAGTCCTACAATGGAGCCCTCCACAGCCATTGAGCTCCCTCACAATGGAGAACATCGCCCCAATTAAACCCCAGAGACAATGGGCAGGGGTAGGTGAAGGGGGTGGAGGTGTGTGTGCGATATGTGTGTGTATGAGGGGTCGAGCTGGGGGGTCAGCAGGGTAATGAACAGGCCCAACATAGCAGATCTCATTGGAGGTCCACTGAAGTGCTGCTGCCTCTGATGTACTATTTAGAACAGTAAGAAGCAATTAGGTAGCCATTGCCAGCACATCCCAAACCTTTGTCCTCCCCCAGGCAGGTCTAGCAGGCATTTTCATGCACGGGTTTTGAAGAAAACAAAATAGGATAAAAATAGGAATAACAGAGTGCAAACATCAGCCATGGTTTGCCAACAGAGGAGATGCTTCAAATGCTTCTTGGCATGATTCCTTTTTGTCCTTGATTTGTGCTAAACCCAAATATCATAAAAGAAAACCTGTAATGGAAACGGCTCCTTCTCTTTCTTTCTTGGAAATGTTTGGTGCATTTCCACATCTCTGACAGCACCAAATGTGACATAGCCAGTCAACCTAAAGTAATCAAAGTCTAGATTTTATCTGTTTTTGGCCTCATTTATACTATGTAGTTGTGCTATAACACTACTTAATCATTATGCACTACATGAGGGCTTTGCCTTCAAATAATCATTTGAATAATCATCCGCCGCCTTCATCATCTGACTACTTTCTCAGCAGTAGCGGCAATAAGCAATAATTTGTCACATACTATGGATGTTTTTTTTTTCATCTTCTTCAATGTTGAGGTTTTCGTTTTCATTGTTTTGAAAGGAAGTCTCGCAGGATGCAATATGGAGAGTTATTCAAAAAACACAATTTAATGCCCCAGCAGCACTATGTTTATTACAAATTCAGAGTTTTGATTTTCTTCTGCAAAAAAAGGGGGGAATTGAAACATGGCTGGCGATCATGAAAAAGGAGGTACCGTCAAAATGTACCATTTAGTCTAGGTATAGCTCAGACATTTGGCAGCACCCAGTGACTTTTTTATAGCTTGACAACTCGAAATAAAAATGAAAATAAACCGCCACAGGTGGTGAAACATAAAAGGACAGTGGAGAAGTGAGTGTAACTATATACTGAGGAAATACAGAAACAAAGCAATAAACCACACCGATAAAAAATGCATTAATGTATTTTGTTCAGAGGGGTCCTCAGGCTTCCATAATGTTGTATGTCTAATTATTGACACTGATGCTCAAAGTACAGAGTCTGCAGAGACGTGACATTTGACAGAGGCACAGGCAAGCAGAAGAGCCAACAAAGGCCAGGACAAAGGCAGGAGCTGGGTCATGATAATGCAGCTCAGTGCAGATCCCACTCATGAATATGGCAGCTGTGGAGGTGACAGCAGAGAAGGTATTTGTGTGAGATGCATGCATATACTGTATCTTCTTGTGTGCGGTTGCTGTAGTGCAAATTGGCTTTGTCTTTATGCGTACTCTGTCTCGCTGATAAGTGCATGCATTATTGCAGTTTTTCAAGCGCGTTAATGTTAAGGCATTTATGTGTCTCTATCTGCATCTGTTGCTCCCCAGTGGGGCTGAAAAGTCAATCAACTAGTCTGTCAGGGGAGCAGGTTGCATATTCTGCCAGGGGATCAATACCACACACCCTTGGGACTCCTGCTTAGTCAGTGAGGGCGCTGCAAAGCTCCTTAAATCCCTTGTAGTGATCTGACAACTGTCTGGAGGGGGCATTTTTTAATGTGTGTGCATGTATTTGAGACCTCATTGATTTTTGTTGAACAAAATAATGTTGGCTGAAGCATTGCTGTGCATTGAACACCTTAATTCTTGTGTAATTTAGAATACATATTTGTACTATTATTTATTGAACATCCACATTTTCAGCTTGTTTTTCTTTACTTCCAAATGTGTGTGTGTGTGTGTGTGTGTGTGTGTGTGTGTATATATATATATATGTGTGTGTGTGT
>JAOWBL010000019.1:15084243-15114020 GCA_028564865.1 Zenarchopterus dispar | reverse complement strand
TATTTGTCAGATGAAATAACCAATGATTTCTACAGATACCACGAACTTTGTAAGCCATCTGATTTCATTTGAGTGTGAGTGTGTGTGTGTGTGTGTGTGTGTGTGTGTGTGTGTGTGTGTGTGTGTGTGTGTGAAAGAGAGAGAGGGAGAGAGCTGTAGAGCAACATTTTGTGAGTCATGGAGAGGCTGCAGGTGATTGGTCAGGAAGTGGTCATGTTATTATCTCTAATTGAGGGGTAATTGTGGAGCTGAGTTTACCGTACTGTATGTGTTAGTGTGTATGTGTGTGTGTATGTGTATGTATATCTTTCTATGTGTCTGTGTTTGTGTTTAGATGTATGCGGAGTGGAAAATTACATCTAGAGTTTTGGCTTGCTGTGATTAAAAACAAAACAGAGTAAACAGTTGGCTTTAGTGGGCAGCAGTGGGAATGGCTGGATGTTCTGTATCCTGTGTGTGTGTGTGTGTGTGTGCTGCTGTCATCGACCTGCAGACTGCAGTGAAGACAAGCAACACACAACTCATTTAAGCTGCCAAATGTGAAAGAATCCCCACAAATCTGATTTAATGGATTTGTTCTAATTTCTAGTCTAAAACTTAAAGGGTTAGTTCAACCAAACCACAACGTGAAAACCAGCACACTTGTGTCACAGCTAAATGCCATATGTAACCCCCACCACCCATTTTTAGTGGTACAATTCCAGCAACAAACTTAATCTGGATGGCCAGATATCTACCATAATTTGAAAAGTTTTCTGCAAATTTAGCAGTGAACTTAACCTGGGAACCAGATAAATGCAAGTGTTCAGACCTCATTTGTTTGTGTGTCCCCTTCCAGTGTTTTCAGATTTCAAAACAGTCTTGGCTGGCCATAGTTGAGTTTGATAGTATAAATGGGTCTGTAACAGTGCTGTTCAAGCCCCCATTACATCATAAGCTCTGTTGCTTTGATTGGTTGTAGATTTACTTACTGGGTCAAAAATGAAATCAAAAATGAATGAAAAGGGTCTAGTAAACAGTAATAGCAACCACACAGAGATGCATGGCCACAATTAACTCATTCTTATATGCACAGTAGACATGAACATATGCAGAGGTTGCATTTGTGAGCAGAAGCATGGTTTTATGGTTTAAATATTTGGGTTCAACGGTGCAGCGTGTGGAAAAGAGGTGAAGAAGAGAGTGTAGGCAGGGTGAAGTGGACGGATGGGCGTTTGGAGTTACAAGGGACAGAAGAGTAGCAGTGAGAGAGAAAGGAAAAGTTTACAAGATGACAATACTTCTGATGTTGAGTACATACAGTCTACCTGTACATACACACAAAATACATATGCAGGTTCATGCACACAAACAGTTTATGTGAAACATTCCTGTGTGCTAAATTGAAAAATTAATTTTTATGGCTCTGAAAATTTAACAAGCCTGTATTTTACTTTGTAAACTAAAACAGGACTGTTTTGCATTATGCAGAAGTTTTACAAAAGTAACAATAAAAAACATCATTCCATCTTCCACCCTCTGCTAGCTCATCCCCCTCAGTAATGATCGTCTTGCCTTTCTTGGACACCATTCAAGCGCACTTATCTGGGCCAAATAACATTCCGATATATCTGCTGTATATCCTTGTGACTCAGCATCTTGCTCGCTCTTGGCATACAGCTTGATGTCATCTATGTAGAGGAGGTGGCTTATCAGCCACTTTTGTGATGATCTGGCTGAGAGTGTTCAGACCAATGCAGAGCAACAATGGGGACATAGCATCTCCTTGGTAGATGCCCAACTTGATGGTGACTTGCTTGGAGTTGGCCTCCAGAGTAATTTTCCACAGTCCCATCGAGTTCTTGATGAAGGCTCTCAGTGTCCTTATGATGTTGTACAGTGTATATTGATAGTTTTATCAAATTCTAGCTGTTTCCATTGCATGCCTTTCTTTGCGATATTTTAATTTTTGGCAAATCTAGGGGTAATGGAAACATGACTGAAAAATTTTTGTGGTAATCTTTTTCTCACATGGCATCTCAGTACACTTCAAACTAAACAACAGGTGAAAACTGATTCATTCTATGAAACATTTTTCCAGCTGCATATTTTTGTACTACAAATCCCTCTTCTTGCTAGAACGCACATGCTCTTCTCTGGGTGAGAAATGTAACCTGTTTTGTTTTGTATGACGTTTCTTCTAAAGCATTATCCTGTTGGGGTCTGACACTCTGACGTCTGTTACAATGACATTATGTGCCCATAAAATATGCAGAGTAATTGCAAAACCCTCCATGTGAAGAGCACCCCACAGTCCCCTCTCCCTCTTTCTGTGTCCTTCTTTCCATTCACCTAGTAAGAGCCAACGATGCTGTCATTGTAGTGGGACTGGTGGTGTGACCTCACAGAGCAGTGGGGACAGTAACTGGCTGGGGAGAGGCTTGGAGGGTAATGAGGTGGGACAGGCTGTTGTCGAATGATCCAACCCCACTTGGCACCAATCTGACAAACATAATGTCAACCAGGGTTTAGAGTTATTGGAGTTCCCCAGGTCCTCCTCATCAGTTTCATTAATAAATAAATGGATTTTTGGAGAAATATGGAATTTTTACACAGTTATTCAATATTAAAGGTGCTCAACTTGTCGTTCCATCTTGTAACAAATCATTAGGCAGCAAATACAAGAATACTTCTTATAAGTTTCCTGCCAAGCTGGCTAAGTCTCTCCATCACATTGGGAAACTTGTTGCATAAAACATAACTTGGTCAAGCGCATCGTCAGGTAGGATGTGTTCATTAGAGGCAGTTTTAACACACTACTACCTAAGCCACAACATTTTAACCATAGCTGCTCTCCAAGTTGAATGCAACTGCCGTGTCACAACTAATTGATGGATCAAAGGCTTAACTGCGAATCAGGTTTAGCTGATCTGCAGTTAAATCTACTGGAAATAGCAGTGATATTTTCTGCTGCTACATCAAAATGCATACATATATGCATACATATATTTTTACCAAATCATGGTACTAGCCAATAAAATATATGCAGACAAAAAGAAAAAAAATAGAGATAAATTTGGCTCCTTTAAAGGATTTGTGTCCTTTTAGATCAGTCATCTGTGCGACTATAATCCAATAACTCTGTGACAAACTCCATTCATATATATAAAAAACAATAAATCTTGTAAGTGAAACATTATCTCTAACAAATAAATACTTTCATAGTTGATATCAAATACTACAACACATATCTATACAAAAGACAGTGTCATTATTGTTTTAGAAAACTAAACAAAGAGATTAATGTACTTTTGGTGTATTTTCAAATACAAACATAAAAACAGATTTAAAAACGTTAAAAATTAGTGACTTTCATTTTATGTAAACACAAGATGTAACTGAAATGGGGAATCCAGCTATTTTCTTCTTATTTGTGTCCGTCTTAATATATGATGCTATACCAGGAGTGCACAAAAGGGGGAAGCCTGTAGAACAGTGATTCTGACTCTGTACCTTTTCACCCTAACGTATCACTGAGGCTTGTGTCTAAGGAATGAGTTGAGTCCTAGGACTCCAGGACCCGAGGTCCTGATATGGCATCCTGAACCTCTCATGTCTGCAAGACTTCCAGATCGGCATAATATACACGTCAACTCAAACAGTAGAGCTAAACTGTTATCAGCTTGAGCACGCAGCGGAAAGTTTGTAGTAGATTTTGTGTGTTTTGTAATGTCCAGCATGGATGGAAACTTAGAAGTAAATTAACAGCTTGTGTAAATGATTTACATCTCCTACATACCCCTGTTATAAGTAGCAGTCCCAGTGCTTGGGTTCAATTTTTATGAGTTTGGAATTCAGGAATCCCAAGTCTGCCAACATATCTGAGTTACTAACATGAATCTGCAGAGATACGCACATATAGCTGGAGACTAGAAGTACACTAGAATGCCAATATTAAACTAGCAGGGCCTACATGAAATCAATTATTAAAACTGATTCCCTATCTACAAATATTAATAGTTACAGTAGTACAGTTCAAATAGAATGTATTTATTCTCATAAATAACACCTAGTTACTCCCATTATCATTCAATTGTTTAAAAGGGAACTGACTTGATGATTTCATCTCAGCCATCTAATCAAGTGCTTAATCTGGATTGAGCTTGAATCATAATCTCTGACATGCAGTGACAATTCAAATGACAGACTAACAAGACTTGAAAGAGCATAGCCGATGTTCTCAATGAGCTGCTAAAATCTTTTAAATGATATTGTAATTGTAAAGAGTTCTGGATTTACAGGCAAAAATACTGCAACTTTACTAACTAGACATAAATTAACATCAGGCTCAAAAGCTACACATGAAGACATGCCAATGCACATGTACAGAATGTGAAATTTAATTAGTCAGTCATACAAAAAAATACTCTACCAAATGTCAAAATTTAAGGTCCATCAGGTGCATGGAAGTAGCTGTTGTTTAATTGTCTTGCACGTGTATAACATTATCACAGAAGAAGACCACAAAAATTATTGCTGAAGATGATCTGAGCTGCAATATACACCAACGCCTACACGCTATATTCAATCTGATAAAGCACCGATGCCCTCCAGAGTATTGAGACTATGCACAAAGTATCTTGATGGGGTATTTTAACAGCAGGATGCTTGAGCACCGACTTAAAAAGAGATCAGCGACCAAAGGTGCACTGCATGAGACCTAGACTGTATAAATCAGAAAATCACTGCTCTTGCAAAGTTTCCAAAGAGACTTTACGCTAGTATTCACTACTATTCATTACTAGTATCCACTATTCATTTATTTACTTAGAATTTGTTTAGTATGAACACCATAAAAAAGAAGCCAGTTCAGGGTCATTTATGGAGTTGAAAGATAAAGATGTCTGAGTTCACAGATGTCTGAATTCTTCAGGTGCAACTAATACTCAACAGCCACTGGCTCATCTGCATTTAAGGGGTGGGGCTTACAAATTTGAATTCAAATTCAAAAATACTTTATTTCAAAAATACTTTATCTTTGAACAGAAATTAATTTGATAGGTCAGCCTTCATTTCAGAAGCTTTTTTTTTTCACAAATTGGAACACTTCTAATGTAATTAATGTTCCCAAAAGTTGTATCATATAAGTTGTGATTTTTATAAAGTCAATATCATAAAATTGTATCACTTTGACATGCTATAACTGAGTCAGTGATAAATATCTGTGTGCAAGCAGTGTATCCCCTGTTCATTTTGTTGTGTTTTTATCTCGTGTGCTCTGTTTGTGTGCTAAGTTTGAAAAACTGTCTTTCAGGGGGAAAAAAAACAAGAATACGAAAACTGTGCACCTGGGGAACTTTTTCTTGCATTACTAACACTATCATTGGCAAGTGTAGGAGCCACCAAAGTGGAGCTGACTGAAAATTCTGCTACAGATGTAATGTGATTTGAAGCTTTGGATTGTGTGCAAGTGCTGTGGTTGGCTACTGTATTCGGTGTTAAGTTCTTTTGTACGTCTGTGTGTGTGTCTGTGTAGTGCTTGGAACAGTGAGCCGTTGAGCAATCCACCCAGAGGACCCCTCTCCAGTATCAATTAAATTTACCAGCTCGGTCCACTTGCGGCTGTCAGCCAGGTCTATGTGGCTCTCTGTAGCAACTAACGCACTTGCAGGGAAAACATTAACATAAGTAAGCACTCTACTGACAACTCTCACCCTCTCTACAGCTCTCTTTTCTTATATTTCCCTCTTTCCTGCATTCTCTTTTTGTCTTTTTCTTTCTGCCTCAACAACCGGGAAAACATCACTGTCATGGAAAGAGGGACGACAACAATGAAGCGACTGCAAATCACACTGATTGTTAGTGCTGGACCTGGTGGATGGGGAGAGGGCTGATGTAATTGTCCAGGCCCTTGTCACTGTTGATATCAGCTCTTCAGAAGGCGAGGTGATTTAGCTAAAAGCTATCTGTAGGCCAAGTAATTAGACGCACCATTTAGGGTGGCATTAGCACGAGCTGCTGTCACCAAGTCCCTTGCACTGTGTGTGTGAAGGCAAACACACATTTGTACACACAAACACATCCCACTAAGGTATTATCAGGCCACTCTGGGTGTTGTTCAAAGCATTAGCAGGGAGCAGGATGTTCTAGGCTGAGGACAAGTGCGTACAAATGTCTGCGTTTGAGAGAGAACTTCATCTACGTGTCTCTGTCTGTCAGGTGTGCCTGCTTGTTGTGTTACGTATCATCATCTTTCTGCCCACTGACATGGGCAGTCTAAGATCGAGTTGAGGTGGTGCAACACACTTGACTTCCCTAAAGCATCCCCGGTCTCCCACCTCCCTCTATGACACCATGCACTCCCATTAAATCAATTAAATCAATCCAACACTCAGCTCAAAACAGACGGGGCAGAGCAGAGCAGGCACTGTGCCCCCATGCTCAGTGTGTACTTCAGTGGCATTCTAACCTAAAGCCCATGAAAATTTGACTGAAGTGTGCTGGATTGTTTAGCCGTTCTCACTCCAGCATAACACTTTCTGTAGAGGGCTGTTTACGTTTGAGACCTTGAGATGAATAACAATATGTCCAGTCTGATTTCTATTTTTTCTTTCTTTCTACAGCTGTATAAATCAACCCACATATTTTTATGAGCACAAGTCAAAAGACTGGATCTAGCGATTTCTGTATATCATGTACCACCTGGATCTCAGTATCTGTTTTAAACTCAATGTGTGGGTGGAACCAGTGTGCTGTTGTAGAGTGAATTGCATATTATTGGACCAGGATAGGTTTATATGGTGAATGTTTTACATCTGTAACATTGCTGGCCTGGATGTTGAAGGCTTTTGGACACGTTCTAACATAGCTCCAACATCACTACATACAAGTGATAGCCAAGCATTTCAGACTTTTTCCTTCTTTTTCTGTGGGATCACCACAGTGGATCACTGTGGATAGATTTGGCATAGTTTTTTTTTTGTGTGGTGTGTGTGTGTGGAGTTGATGC
The DNA here is from genome assembly GCA_028564865.1 of Zenarchopterus dispar. Classification (NCBI taxonomy): domain Eukaryota; kingdom Metazoa; phylum Chordata; class Actinopteri; order Beloniformes; family Zenarchopteridae; genus Zenarchopterus; species Zenarchopterus dispar. The sequence goes on along the minus strand of JAOWBL010000019.1, from coordinate 15,107,032 downwards.
AAATATGTGATGTGAGGAAATAAACAGTGCAGATGAAAACAATATACCAGCAAGTAACAATAACAGTTGCCTCAAACAAATTACTGAGATCAGTGATTACTGAGCTCTCTAGTTTGTTCTGAAATGCTAAAGTTCAACTGTGTAACAATTCCTGCTGGTCTTCAGCTTTTAATGACATGGATTTAATGCAGGTACATTTAGTTTAGATTAAGAAGGAAGTGTTTGTATGTCAGATGAAGACCAATGAAATTATCTTTTGAGTTCTAATATAAAAACCCTGTAGGAAACAGCTCATTCTGCCTTTTTAAGAAATTCATGACTTTGATGTAACAGTGCTGTGGTCTTCGGTTTAGTAACTATGAATAGTTTTGTTTTGAGAGCGGAGGAAGGTTAATGTTATGTATTATGAAAAAACTGTTTAATGAACAAAAATTGGGGGGGAAAGTGGCCCATAGGGAAATGATAAAATTAATTTAACATTAACTTGGTGTATTGTACACATCTAACTTTCATTATAAGTTTTATTAAATAATTATGCTTTTTTTTGTCACAAAAATACTATATTTAAGCTATAAACTGATTCCAGTAACCAGGAACAGGCTTCTGTGGTTTAAGAGTAATATGATGCAGATGTTTCCTGACAACAAATTATGTGTTGTTATAGTAAACTATGATGCCTTCTCATCTCTGAATATAATACATAAGAAGAATACCTACTTCTGCTCCAGCTGCCTCACAGCTCAGGCTGTAGAGCAGTTATCTGCCAACCTGAGAGTCAGTGGTTTGATTCTTGGCCTCGCAGTCCATATGCTGAAGTGTCCATCTATGACTTTGGCACTCCAAAGCGCCTGGAGAAATCTGCCCCAGCCAAGAGTTGAACCGGGATCCGTTGATGTGAGGCAACAGTGCTAACCACCACGCTGCATAATCCATAAAAAAATTCCTTTGACTGGAAGTGTGCTGTTTCCCTCAATTTCCAGTGTTGATGCCACGTCTTGCGGTTTAGCAAGCGAGCTCACACATATATTTATGTAAAAAGCTCCTTCTATATGCTTTTCAGCTTGCATTTGGCAACATTTCAGATCACGCTACTGTGCTTTTAGCTTTGATGCAATTATGTGTATCTCTTAGTTACACCTTTTTTTTTTTTTTTTTGCATGTTTTGACCTTAAGTAGTCAACAGTTTTTCAAAGATGTTAAAATTAGTGGGTCTGGATATTTTTTTCACCTCTGACCACTAAAAATAAATAAATAAATAAAACAATGACAGTCACCTTGTAATTCAAACGACCATAAATGCAACTGGTAGCAATACCTTTACGTTATTTTTATCCTGCAAGGATCCGGATGGCCTAAGGGAGGTTTGAGTTTGAGTAATGCAAGTGGAAGGCACTAAAGTGCCCTCCTAAAAATGATTCCTTTTCTCTTTATTTTCCACCATGCACCCTCTCTCCCCACCTCTCCTGCTCTGGTCTCTCTTTATGGGGACACCGGACTCCCTGACAGTTTGTTTTAAATTTGAGCGTGCAGATGTTTCTCTGGGTGACTGACTTTTATAGTTTAGAAAAGATTATATCAGCTTACCCTAAGATTGTGTTACTGTATTTAAAATGACTGGAGAGTGAAAAATAGAGGTGGGGGACTTGGAAGAAGGGATTTGTGCAGTGGAAAAGGGAGGGGACGTGAGGGATTTTTGTGAGTCTCTAAATCTTCAGTCTGCTCTTCTCCTTCAGTAGCGCAGGCTGGACAAGGGGTTGCTTGGGACCATGGAGGATGACAATGGTTGAGATGGAGATAACTACAAGAAGGGTGGCATTTACAGCTGCCAAGTTTGGCTTACAGTATTAGACACAGATTCTTTCTAATTTCATTCCAATTTCAAACGACAACAGCAATGTCAGATCTGAGGATAATGGTTTCTGATAGGCAGTTGGGGTAAAACACATATTAAGGGGGCTGGTGAGGAGGACGAAGAACTCCTTTCCCATTACAGACCCTCGTAAATGTTTAAAGTTATGTTTCTGCAGGGATCTTTTTCTTATCCTCTGTACATTTACACAATTCCTTCTCTCCTTTTCTGTACTAAAAATCAACTCTATTGATCCTGTGAAAGTCAAATGGAGAATATAACATTTGACTTTTAACTAACATTTAACTTGTTAAGACAAGATCAACAGTGTATTTTTAATATTTATGTATATTTCTAGAATTAAAAGGATTTACCTTGGAAAATTTTTTTTTTTTTAAATGTGTCCCAATCATTTTTTTATTTATTTATTTATTTTTTTTTTATGAGCTCTGTCATCTGCAGTAATTATCAGCTCAGAAATTTTGACATACCACAACTTTGTTTGGAGTTGCTTGGATCTTAAAAAACCCTGTCATTCAGGGATGTTTTCAGATTTTCATGGTACTGTTGCATCAATTACTGATTATTCAGTGTCTCCATTTTTACCTCCACATCACACGGTATTTGATGTACCTCAGAAGTGGGATGCAGGAACCTGCAACACAAATTTCAAAATATGAACACTTTGTGGAATATATAGGCTGAATAGCAATAAGTGGCTGACTCCAGCCTCTAAAACCAGCCACAAAAGACTTAGTTTCAAATGTCTTTTTATACTGTATTATCTGCGGGATTGTGGTCAAAGCATTTCTACCTCTGTTTGTGTATTCTGCAGAGCAGCAGAAGTAACCATAAATGAAAGATTAAGGAAATGGGACGATAGCACCGCAGATAGGGGGAATTTTAACAACAGATGAAGAAACAGTGATTGTGGAAGTTTGCTTCACAGGTTCAGCCTGTTTGTTTAACAGGGAGCTCGAGTTACATTCATTAAACCATAGGCTTCTGCTCCACTGTAAGAGTGGAATGCATACCTTATCAGACTCCATGACAGACTTTTTTCCTGCTGACTGCTGCCCTGGTTTGATTGGCAACTGCCTTTGTGAAAACCTTGTCGCGAGATGATTTAGAAATACTTGGAGCACAAAAGGACCATCTTTCCTAGAGGAGCATTCAAATGGGACTTAAATATGCCATGGAGGGTTATAGCGAAGGTTTTAGCCAGAGATAACTTGTGAAAGCTCGGTATGAGATTAATGCTCTGTTTAAGAAGCAGTGCTATCAAGATTTGCTCTTCTTAGCCAACCCTACAATTTCTTGGTGCAACATCTGATGCCATAATCTGTAATGAAACAGCGAAAACTGGACTGTTTGAAGGTTATGTCCTTTTGTAGCAAAAGACATGACAGTAAAAGAAGCAGCCTCAATCATCAAAGCCTTCTGTGTGGCCAACAATGGAGAAGGCCTGAAGATATCAAAAAGTCACAAATGCAATCACCAAACTCAAGGAGAGCTACTTATACTTGGACTTCACTTTTGAGATTTTAGAAAGAAAGAACGATTTGTACATTAAAATGAGTTATATGTATATCCTGTTTATTGGTGCAATGATTTTAAAGCTATATGAGTTTCATGTAAAGAACTTTTGTGACAACAAATTTAACTAAACTCTTTGACTTCTTTGTCCTGCCTTGTTGATTCACTGCTCCTTCTGAGAAATAAATGTTGATACATTATTACCATTCAAAGTCTGAAAAATGAATTGTTGATATAGATTTATCTGTCTGCCATTCCTGCACCTCCTTTTTTCATATCTACTGTACAGAGCTAGTAAACTAGTAGTAGATCTGGTGTATTATAGAGCTTAACTGGCACTACATAAGTTCACATCACGACTAGACACCTATGTGACAAAGTAGGCTCTTTACTCACCATTTGTCACGTTATTTTGCACGTTTGTCCTTATTTTCACATTTGTTTGGTTTGCCATTGCTTTGCAACAGTGCTTCACTTACTATCCCGGGTTTTGTTTGAAGTAGCATTGTACAATTAACAACAACGCATTAAGTCAAACCAAAGCAAACACACATTGTTAGTTTAAGTATGTATTTGGTTAAAGGTTGAACATTATATTGGTTAGACTTACTTTTTGTTTGTTACCTTTCTCTGACTCACCATGCAGGTATAGTGTTTGGGAGGGGCCGACCTAGCACTTCCTGTCTTTTATGACATCGGTGATGTCACTGATTGAATTATTGGGTGAAACCAAGTGTGGGGTTGTTTCCTTTCTGTAGTCATTAGTTTGTTAGTTTGATTTTCTTTTGCTATCTATTTTGTTAAGAATATTTGTTTACTTTAGCTATGTCATTGAGTATATGACTTTGTGAAATAATTTAGGAGAGTAAATTTTAAAGAGTTTGGACTAAAGAATTGTGTAGTTTACTCTCTTTGTGGAAAATGGTTTAGTCCGGGTTTTAGGAGGAGGGAAAACTGGTGTATATAAAGACTGAATTGGGATTTAGGGGGAGACAATAAATCATTGACGTGAGATTTTTAAAAATGTTTGTACGGCTGTTCATTGCTTAACCACTCGGGACACACTACCCTACAACCTAGAACCAGATCTAAAGTTATAACTTTCTGCTCGGTAGCTACATTGTCTGAGGTAAATTCACAAGGCAAGTGGTGACCAACTTTAGCTTACATTAGTGCTAGCTAGTTAACTTATTTGAGACAAAGACTATGTTGTGACATGACTATTATGATTAAATAACTTTAGGTAACGTTGGCAGGGTTTATAAGCATTGTTGCTCTAGGTTACCTTGGAACAAATGTAGACATCGTTGTTGATCATACGGACGTTAGAGTTGACTCTGCATCCTGTCACATAGACAGCTTAATACATGGTTCTTCAAACAGAACCCATGACACATACAACTAAAAACAACCAAGAATGCCAAAGAACAATACATTAGACTATTCTGAAGTGACCCTCTGAGCCTTGATCGAAATCCCATTGAACATTTGTGGAAAGAAATGAAACATGAAAAGAAACCCTTCAAACTCGAGACAGCTGGAGCGGTTTACTCACGAGGAGTAAAATACCCATCTACATGTCCAGAAGCCTCATTGAGAGCAACAGAAATCAGCTGATTGCAGTAATTGCCTCAAAAGGTTGTGCAACAAAATATTATGCTGAGAGTCCCATTATTTTGGTGCAGGCTAGTTTCATTAGCTTTTTGTTTTATTCATTTAATGAGTCTATTAAATCACAGTTCAAAAACAATGTCTGATTTTCATTAGTAAGTTTTCAGCAGATTATTATTTATTAATATCTTTGTGAGTTCCAAGTTATTTCAGTAACCACAGGTTTTTCTTTCTTTAATGGAATCATACCAATACATTTGTCCATGTGTGTATACTTCTTACTGCAAAAAAGGAAATTGGCCTTAGCGGTTGTAATTTTCCTCCTGTGGTTGCCCGCCAGTGCTGAAAAATCCAAAGGAAATGTTGAAGGACAGGAGAATCTCTGCATAAAGTCTGGTAGACAGACTGGCACCCTTACTGACCTGCTGTCAGTCTAATCCATACTGCTGAATCACCACCACAGCCTTTTTCTCTGCTTGTGAGGTATTGGGGTGAAAACTCTGGATTACAGTGCTCATTTTATAATGCATGACAAGTTCACAGGGTGAGTGTAAAAGAATCATAAGTGCAGCTGGAAAGATTTTATTCAACATCTATGCCTAAATCGGACTTTTTTGTGCCCTGAAAATGTACTTGTGCAGGATTTACTTTAAGGTGAAGTAACTATTGGCAATCGATGAAACAACAAATACACTTTTTCATCAGCATAATTTCATTATTTATGTAGTGCACTGTGATGGCAACAACATGTTCAGAGCTCTGGTCGATCCATAATGGCAGAAGCTGACTCTGACCCAACAGGGCCTATGGATGGAATAACCAAACCTGGCAAACCTTAACTCAGTATGGTAGCCATTTTAGTCTAGATTAGCTGACTTTATGATAATGACTAAGACTACACTAAATCTTCTGACTGAATCTGTCCCTTCATCTTTATTTCAGGTGTTCCTACCAAAATCCTCTTTTGAACAGGATTGCTGGAGCTAAAACAAGAACTGTTGGACAAAGGTAATAACTACAATTAATAGAAGAGTAAACCACGTCATCTTTAAATAAGAATGAATATGCTCACTGACATAGCTAACGTCTTTTTCATAGTCTACCCCACATTTGACATAGAAACATAGACTTTGACTGACACTGAGGCACACTACTTTGAAGATAAAGACAACAACAATAATAATAATGATAATAACAACAGATTTACTTATATTTAAGTTTTAATTCAACAGTAATTTTACAGAACCACAAAGATTAGAAGCTAAAATTATTAGGCAGAACTTAGTTGTATCACCACCTCTTCACACTGCCTCTGGCTCCTTCATCCAGGTTTGATAGTTTGCAGTAATGTACATGTAGAACCTGACATGATTGTCTTGAAATAGATGAAAGGGCAAGTCTGCCTTGAACTTTGAGTGCCTTCTATCTTTTTACTATCTGCTGTTCTGTTCACCCCTCCAGGCTACTCAGAGATGAGGAAGATGGCAGGGGAGACAAAGAGCCTGCACCTCCACCATCTTTCCTTCCCTTTGTAGCGCTCTCTCCATTGCTGTTAGTCACACATGATTATGCCCTGTCAACGGCCGACCAAGTGTTGCTATTTGCCTGTGAGAGCATGACAATCAGAGTCAATCTGTGCTGAGCTCAAATGTTGTTCACACCGTGTGCCCTTTGATTACACGTTTTACTTCTGGTTAGCATATGCAAATTTTGCCATGTTTTCAATCTGCCAATCCTTTACATCTTTTCAGTATTATAGAAGATCTTCTGCACAGTTTCTGTGTATATATGTATAGTTAATAATGATATGAATAACTCTATGTAAATGCCCACTTGAAACAATACCACATCTTACATCTCAAGGATCTACAACTGTATACAAAACATACTCACACAAGTGAGTCTGTTTTTTGAAATTGTTTCTGCTATCAATGCCAAAGATGAGAAAGAGATGAGGTATAAGGAGGAAGGATTGATGGAGTGTTAGGTGAGGACAGAAGCTAGTGAGGAATCAATTTTCATCTCCATCTAGTGCTTCTGCCTCACCTTTAGTCTATGGAAATGTATGAAGCACATTAAGTATAATTGTAAGGTGGACTTTAACCACTGAAATCTTCCAAGTGCTTGTTCCAGGAGGAACCACAGACAAGGCCATGCAGTAATCACTATGGGTTCACCCTGCTGATGATGGGGAGGGAATTAATTTACCCAGGAGTAAAATAAATTAAGGTCCTTCTTAGCTGAGCTCTCCGTCACACAATAGCATATATAAATATTTTATCTTGGACGATCTAGGTTACCAAAGGTTTAGTACATCTCCATTTACACAAGAGTCTGCTCTCCAAGCTGTCCTCCTATTGAGTGCCTGCTGCCCTCTCCTTCACCTCCCTGTCTTCCTCATTTCACTGTCTACAAGCAAAATCTTTCTTGCTCATTTTTCCTTTTGCACTCTCTTCCACATAAACTCTCATCATCTTAGTCTAAAAAAAAAATCTAAATAGTCAATAAATGTCTTAATCCCCTCTGACACAAACGTATCACTTGTTGACAGACAGCACTGCATAAATGAAAAAAAACAGGATTCAGCTGACACAGTAAAAAAAATGCTGCAGTGATTTATGGACACGTATAAATTAAGTGCGAGGCTGCTCTGTATTATAGAAACAACTTTCTTTCCCATTTAAAACTGAAGCTCTGATTCTGTTGAATGTTTTGGATTGCAATAAATTTGCCCTGGCAAAAATGTGGGGCTTGTTATTTTAGCATCTTGTTTCTTTTGCTTTCCAGATGAACAATAAAAATAAGAGTGTGTCCTACTATATTATATGAAATGGAGTAATATTGTAAAAAAGCTAAAAAAAAAAAGAAAAAAAAAGCTTTCCGTGGAACTGAACCTTAACTTTGCTTTTGCCCCTTGTAAAGAGATACTTTCAGTTATAGGTCTCCTGAATGTGATTTCACGCCCAGATCTGGACTGTAACAGTGTTAAAAGTAATAACAGCTGCATTTATTTCAAAATATAAATAATTTCTGTTTATATTAGTAGATGTTGGATCTCTGATAAGCTTATCCAGAGTGTTTGCCAAGCTCTTTCTGAATGCATGCAGTAATATTTTTTGGATGAGATAGGTCTAACTGTCATCTTAGGGGTTGAAGTAAAAACGTTTGTTTTTTTTTAAATTTATCAACAGTGCCTTACATTTTGGTGTCAGTTAAGTTAGTATTTTTACTCTAAGTCACCTACTTCCAGTGCAGCTGAGAAAATATTGGGAGTGTTGCACATATTAGGGATTTAGCCTTGCACTGGACTGGACTTTATCATCCAGGTCACTGTGCCTATTGTACTGCTGCTACAATTTTACTTTTTTTAAATGTATTTTTGTGTATCTCACATTTCGTTGTGCCATCCTTAGTTTTTATTATTTAAAGCTGGGAGCTACCACTCTAAATTTCGTTACGTGGAAGCATAATGAAAATAAAGATTCTTGATAACACGCTGGCTATTTTATTCCAACATTTCTGAGAAGGGCTGTGTAGCTAGTTTTTTTGTTTGTTTGTTTGTTTTTAATTCAACTCACTAAGAAACGGCAAAAGAACAGGATATTTACACGGTTATAAGCTACAGATCCTGCTTAAGTGGAAATGTGCGTGTATTGTCGTGTTTACGTGATGTTGTTTCTTGAGCAAAATGAGGTAATTAGAGCCACAGCAGGCCAGTAATGACTGTGGTGCGGAGTGAGCGCGCGAGGGAACGCTGACACCCACGGTGAGAAACAGCACGCGCCCCCGCTCCGTGTCCCGCCTCGTAATGAGGCTCGTGCTCTGATGAGAGGGACTTAATGGATTTATAGCGGTGGAGGATTCCTGTGGGTCCGCAGGCTCTTGGCTCGTCAACTAAGTAAGGTCTGTAATGAATTGATGAGCCGCCTCCACATTAACACGAACCGAAGAGAGAGAGAGTGGGGGTCAGGGGGGTCCAGCTCAACTGGTTTCCCACGATGAAAAACAGGTAATTAGGCCAACACAGAAGCTGCGCAGAGACAAGACGATAGTTGAAGGAGTATTGATGTTTATAGGTTGTGACGATTCATTATAACTCACATTTTTCATATTTCCTGTTTTGGTTGTTGTCCCCCAACATTTCTTTAGTTGGCCTAAACATGCCTGTCTCTCCGTTAAAAGTGGACATAATAATTTCACTGGTAACTGCAATCTACAAAAGTTTATTTTGCTTTGTACTTTCAGACTTGGTAAATTTCAGATTGGACTACTATTTCTATTTTATAAAAAATATATATCTTTCACATGGCTATTTAATCACTTTAGTTAGGTTATATTCTGATTTACTATAAGTTGTACACACAAAGCACAAGTGGATAAATTATATTAATTTGCACTGCTATATGGTAAGCTATTCATAACACTTCATAAGAGGCAGAATCTGTTTTTTTTATTAAATTAATTTGTCAGAAAATCCAATGGAAAATAGTTTAGTGCCATCATTTCATGATATTTATCACTAGTTTCAGAATTTCTAGAGACCAGCTGGTTTTAGTTGGTTACTGAAGAAAATGATCATGAGGTTAAGGCATAATTAAAATGATGACTTGGTTCATTTAAATAAATCATTTTAAATGAATTCCACTTCAGCCAGCTGTGTACAAGATCAGCATCCTGTTATAATCATCTACAGGGTGCAAAAGAGTCAATGGACCTATTTCTACCTCTGTACTTTTAGTTTTGAATTTTTAAGTACATTTCTTTAACAATGGCTTTATTTCACTTTGACAATATTTGCAATAAAGGTATGTGTTAATCAAATATTACTCCTTCATCTCAAGCATGTACATACATTTCTCCTCCAGCATTAAACTTAAGAAACAGTTGGCAGGATGCTCAGAACTCTTAGCAGCAAATAGACTTGATGCCCTCACAGATGGAGGACTGGGAATATGTCCTATAATAGGAAAATTGAAATCATACCAAAAATAAAAAATGAAATAGCCCCTGTGATGAACTGCAAGCCTGTGACTCCTCTCAACAGACTGCAGCTTATATGGCTCCAACAGGTTCAAGTGAGGATAGAGAATGGATGGATGGATGGATGGATGGATGGATGAAAGCTGTGCATAGATTTTCTGGTAGTTGAAGCAGCTTAAATGGAGTTTAACAGATTTATATTTGTGTTTTTTAATGTCATGTTGATGTGTGTTAAAGATCACAAACACAACCTGTTACTTTTCTAAACCAACCTACCTAACCAGTGTTTCTGCAAATAAAACTTAAGATATAGAGGGACAGTTAATGTATTTAAATGCCTCTAAGTCTTTTTTAAATTCAGCCTTTTCAGGCTGAGCCTCTGACCAGATGTCACTGACTCACATTATCCTCTACTTTGTTAATCAATACACCAATAGTCTGCTAATTTATAGTTAATATGTCCATTGATCAACTGCCCTCTGGGGCAGGACAGCCCCTAAGCCTATTTTAACTAAGTGCTAAAGTAATATTTCATGACATTAATACCAGCAATAAAATGAAAAGTGATGAATATAGTAAATCCCTATTTTTAGAACAAAATATTATTGTCTCACATGATCAGTTATTGGTGATAAATGTGGCAGTTACTAAAGTATACAATCCTTTACAGTATGAACAGTAATGAATTTTTTGTGATCCAGCCATGCTGGCATGAGCAAAAACTATTTCTGTTTCCACATTTTGTTTCCACATGTGATCACGATGGATGACAAATATATCAACATTCATACACATCTAATCCAAATATCCTGTCTTACAAACCTCATCTGAGTTTTATAAATCACTTCAAAATAAAAACAGTGGTCACAAAACCATTAGCATGTATAGAGTCGACAAGTTAAATTCCTCTTTTCCTCCTCGCTCGCCGCTCACAGGATGAAGAGAATCCCAGAACAAAAGAAACATTCAGTGTCTCCTTGTTTATTCCTGTGCTCACTCTGTATTTATTCAATTCTGTCACTCATCTTTTTTTTCTCTTTCCACCGCCTTATCCCCTGCGGCTTTCTCTCACACACAGCCGGAGTGATGGCGCTGCAGCAAAGGGAGAAAGATCATGGTGACCATCTGAAACCAATTATGGCGGCTCTGCAGCCACCCAGAAACTAAGTGACGGATGGGGATCTGTATTTATAGCTGGGGTAATTGGCAACATTCAGACATGCACACGCATAACGTGCACACAACACAAGGAAGTACAAAGAAATAGTAACTTTAAAATGTACACACAGTTAGCGTAGGCACACATTCTGTTTACCCAGAGGAATAGACATCGCACACATGCATAGGCCTCACAGGAAGCAGAAAAGGTGCACAGTTCCTCGCCGCATGCATACAAAGAGATGCACCCTGTTTATGAATCAAAGATCTTTGTCATGGGAAGACAAACAAGGTTCAAGGATGGTCAGGGAGGCATGTTTGTGTTCTCCACGGTCTAATCAGAGCTGATGCTTACAGCCGTTCCTGCAGTCAGGACAGAGGTTGTACATCTCAGCTATCAGTCTCACCCTGTCAGCGCGTCAAACCTGCATGTGAAAACATATACAAAACACATCTGCCTCTTGTTAGGCGCCATAAATGGCTGCCATGTGGTCTCCTGATAAATAGGCCAGTCTATTTATTGGAACACAACAAATTGGCTACAAACACTGACAAGGAATTGAAGTACTATAAATATTGCTGTGTGATGAAATCTTTAAACGTGCTGAAAGTATTTTACAAGTGTCCCACCACTTTGCCTTTTTTATGTAGTAGGAGGTATTTCTTTTGACTGCTTTCCTCTTTCACACACCGCCTTGTTAAATTGGTGGGGGGAACAATGGCACTCTCACACCGAGCAGGTCCACGGCTGAGTGTGAGTAGAAGGCTTGGCTACACTAAAGCTGAGCAGATCCGCCACTTGAGAACGATAAAGAGCCCTGTTACGCCCGAAGTCTCTGAGAGACACAACCAGAAATTCCTGAATGAATCGGCAACAGACAAGCCCTAAATCCCGTGTAATTACATATTTGGAGTTTATCAGGGTTTATGCGAAAATGCACGAGTTTCCCTTCCCTGGTGGTCCTTAAACACATCCATATGTCCAGCATGTTTCCATTTCTGCTCCTCCCTCAGCTGTCTCCCTTTCTCTTTCTCTTTTCCCCCTCCTTTATCTTCCTCCTCCTATTTTCCCTCCATGAAGAATGGCTCCGGTGCTCAGATGTATGATATGACCCATTGGAGTGGTGTTTTCTTATTGTTAAGTTGTTGTTGACTCTCTAGACTCACAGTGTGACGGATCCAGATTGGTGTTTTGGAGTGTGTTGAGGCCATCAGCACCGGGCCAGAGCTCTTGGTGGAACTGTGAGCAAACATAGGAAGCCACAGCCTGTCCACATCGCACAGACTGGAACACACACACAAACGTGGGGAGGCCTTCAATCGTGTGTGGGCCAGTTTTTTTTCATTTCTTTTCCTCCCTGTCTGACTTTCTCTAACTCCTTCTCTCTCCGTTACTCCCTGCCTGAGAAAAGCGATATGTTTTAAAACACGTGCTAAATATTACCATATTTACATTTTGCTGTTTCAAGAAGGCAGTAAAGTAGGAGTGTGTGGTGTGGATTTTTTTTCTTGTCAGTGGAAAGGTCTCAGTCTGGGGTTAGGCTCTGTTTGAAACTTTAAACCTTTTTCATGCTTATTTGTTTTATGATTCTGCAGGGCACTATGTTTACACTGAGAGTGCAACATCTGGATTAGATAATTTGTTGAGAATTAACCAGGCTTGAATGCTTACCAGCCTCATCTGATTACATCTGTTTGATGTCTGGTGCTTTTTTTTTTGTTTCTAACATTGATTGTTTTTAAGCTGCCTCATCGGGATTCACTTTTTGCTGTACTTTTTTTTATTTTTGACAAATGGAGATTAACTTTGGGCAGCATTCACCTTGCCTCTAATCATCGGCAGCAGCGAGCCCCCTGAGCGCTGTCACTTCTCTCTTGTTACAGCAGAACTGGCTCATTCATGATAGCTTATACCAAATTAAATTTTACCACTAATGTTTGACTTTCCAGTGATGCCAGAAGTTGTTGGAGTGAACATGTCATCTGGAATTTCTTCCATGATTGTGTGTGGCTACATTAAAATTTAACTGATAACATCCTTACCCCCTCCTAACAGGAATGTAAAACAGGACAATGCTAATAAAATGTATGTAAAGTGCACAAATAAGTAACTCACAAAAAGATGCAGAAATCCAGTGAACTATAAATTTGAATTTAAAATACAATGGAAGCAGACAGATGAAGATGAACAGATGACAAATAGCTACACCACTGTGTGGATATTTTATTGGCTTTGATTTTATATACAAGTCATGACTTTAAATAGTCATTGTTAAATCTGCTGTCATCTTGTTTGTGTCAGTGTTTATAATTGTAATAATTCTCTTTATTTTCTCTCTCTTGTGTTTCTCTGTTCTCCTCATCTCTGCTCATCCCTCAGTGCTCATGTTTCTCTCTCCTCTTTATCAGTGTCGCTCCTGTGTATTTTATTAGGTTCAAACAGCAGCAAGGCTACTTCTTTATGTCACACAGTTGGTTGGACTCGTGTCCTAAATAGATTAACAAACCTGCCACAGGCATTAATTTGGTAGCAGCTCTTCTACTTGCATTATCATATCAGTCGTGTGTGGGGGAATGGTTGTCAAACAAGTTGTAGTGTTGCAAATACTGCTTGTTGCTATACACCTCAAATTTAGCTTTAAGATTATACCATTAAAAATAGGCTTCCAGTACCAAATTCTTAACATGCATCGTCCCTCAAGGAACACTAAAGTAAATCATTGAGGTTCCTATCAATGCTACTTGCTTTATCTGATTAAAACATGTCATGCCCTCAAGGCACTATCATCTCCACTCTGCAATCCATTGCAGAGCTGCCTGCGGTCCCACGGGTGATCTGCCTCGTTCCCTCTAATCTGGCCTAGCTGCTGTGATTCCATCACTCCCATTGAGCCACACAGAAAGATTAGTCAGCCTCTACGTACAACAGATGTGTCCAGTGCTTGATTTGTGTGTGTTTTATTGACTCTGGCCATCTGTTAATACAGTTGCTGGTTTCTCCTCTTGTGTTTGTTGATGCACACAGACAGGGAGCTGAGTGCCAGAAGAAACATTCAGCAAAAGAGAGATGAGAGATAAAGAAGGAACGACACAGGGAGAAAGGAGCTGAGATTTCAGAAAAGGCTGCTGGTTGATCTTCTGCGTCTCTGCATATAAAACAAAGGCATTTACCTTTGTTTTTAATTTAGGTGGACTGTTGATTCAGAGTCGCACATGAGCAGTGTTAGATGATGAATGAGTCTCAGATGTTGAGTGCTCTCAAAACAGTAATAGCTTAAATTCCTCTACTAGGAGGAAAGTGAAAGATTGCTTTAGATATCCAAAATTCCTTGTGGTACCATTCCCTGAATTCTCTCTCAGCTCTGAAGACACATTAACAGCAGTTGCTGTCAGCGTTCCCTGGATTGTCCATGTGTGTCCATATGTGCATGTATGTACTTGTGTGCATTGCAGAAATATCTGCCCTCACAACAATGATGATAATGTTCAACAGTTGCAGTCACTTGTGTTGGGTTGTTGTTTCTTGCTCTCTCGAACATTCCACTGGACTCCTCTTCTTTATGCTCCCTGTGTCACTCCTCTTCACATACTTCACTCCCATGGTGTCTTTTTCCCTCTCCTTCTGTCTCACATAACACTTGTACGAATACCTTGGAAGCCACAGAGCTTATGAAAACTTCTGCCTCACATTAATTATCCCCTGTCTTACTAAACTGCTGAAAATGTGAGATAGATTACATCTTAAAGCTTAACCTGCTCGCTCAGCATGAACTGTGTCATTTAGTTTGCACAATCTGGCAATATTTTCACAATGACCTGTGTCATCTGTCCTTTTCTCCCTGACTGACTTTTTCCCCTGCATTCCTTCCATCTATCTCTGGTGAAATAGCCTGTTTGTCCACTGAAAGGAAGGTTAAAAGATGTCCCCATTCAACTATACTGTGCTCCGTGAGACAGTAGTGATTCACACTACCCTCCCTGCCTTGTCATTATGATGTGACGTCTTGACATAGGTCACTTAAAACCCCATAAATCTATGTGAACATGGTGAAAGTGAGGTCATGTTCAGTCTGTGAGTTAAGGGGAGCCAGGGACACAGCCTGTTTGTCCTAGATGTGCAGGAAAAACGTCCAATAAATGGTTTGTGGCAACGGCCAGGTTCGAGGTGCTAAACCTTACTCATGTTCACTGAAACCGAGCAGGATTTAGATGACAGCTGCTCCAAGAGATCTATAGGTAACAGTTGGGACTTGGTCATGCAAACAGAAATATTCCAAGGGGAGTACAAAATACCAAACGTTAAGTAAAAACAACCACAAAAACCATGTTGATCAAGAATAAGTGAATGGGAATTAAGTCTGTGCTATTATTTAATTAATTAAAGTTTTAAATTACATTGCAATAGTGAATGACAGTTAAATTTCCCATGGACATGCACTTCTACTTAAGACAAGGTTCAAGGTTCTAGTTACATTTTAGTGACATTTAGGGCAAAAAAATCAAATTCTGTTTCATGGACTCAAAATATATCAGTCTAGGGTCAATTTTTCTCAGGAATATGAAAATGGAACCATTTATGCAAAATCTTTTATGGTTTCCACTCCACAGGCATTTAATTGACACAATGTTCAAATCTCTATTCAGTCAGTCTGGAAAGTAAAAAAATAGTCAGTTAGCCTTTATTTCATAGCACATGCAACAGTTATGCTTAGTTTACCTACAAATAATATAGAAGCCTTTCCTTAGTTGTTCTGCCTGGATTAATTGGCTTCACCATTGAATAAGTTAGTAAATACATGCAAAATTGGCAAGAGTTTTCTAAAATAAATATTAAAACTTGGCCGTAAAAAAAAAAAAAAACTTGATCTCAATTTATTAAAGTTATTAGGTTTAAATAATGTAAACTGCTTATAGTCCATATAAATGGGTATAAGTGATTCAATTTTGGTAGCTCTACATTGAAAATTGAAAGGTTTTTTTTTATGACAGTATGTATTTTTTTCACAAACTAAAAATTGATGGGGGTAGGGTTAGTAAAAGTTATTATTTTACTTAACTAATGTTAGAATATACTTACGTGTTCAGTACTGCTTTATTCCCAACAAAATTACAAATAGATGGATGTATAATACATGCAGATTTACTTTTAATTCAGCTCTACAGGGTGAATCAAAAGCCAAATTCTTACCTAGAGGCTCAAAATTTCCAAACAAAATTCTCACCGGACATTTTCCGAGGAACTCGCTGGTATGACATCATTTCTAATTGCAACGACTGAAATTAATACTCATTCAAAAGAACACAACACTGAGCTCTACTTCTAAGGTTAATAGTAAGTAATCAATAATTTGCAAGCAGCAACAGAATTAATGTGTGTATTCAAATTATTTTGTCACCAAAATATGGTCATTTTCACCTACTTTTCAGCAAACATCAAGCAAAGGTCACCTAAGGGTTAGTGATACACAATTTTTGGTGTTATATTCTGAAACTACACTATTTTTCGATAAGAAAAACACAAGACATTGCATGTAAGGTACCCATTTATTCCACAGTATTTTTTTCACACTGATGTCACAAAAACGAAACTCAAACTTTCAACTTTGTCTTAAGTATCCAACTTTGCAGTCACCCCCCTGAAGAAGTATGGGTCTTGCTTTCTGTGCTTTTTACCTCGCTGACTCTCTATTCCCACTTCAGCTTTCACCATCTCACACTTGAGTGCAGTCCACACCAGCAGCAGGGATGCATGGAAAGGAAATAGAGAACACCACACAAAGCTCATTGTGGAGAGTTAAATTTGATGCATCTATCTGACACATAACTCAACTTGAATCAGCGGTATTTCAAAAAAGTTTTTTGCATATCTTCAGCTGCATGTAAAGGGAGTATTTAGTGGTTTGGTCTACAAAAACAAATTAGATCACACTTTTAATTTTTTTTTCAGTACGATCGGTGCATTTTTGCGTTGTACAAAATCAAAAAAAAAAAAGTACAATTAAAATGTTTTGTTATTCAGAGAGGTTTCAGTTTCCGGAAAATTCTAAATTTGACCAAAATGTGGGACATTCATACTAATTGTTTGGGGAGGCCTAATGGTGCAGATTTTAAAATTAACTCTAAACTCTTTAAATTAAACAAAAAAAAAAAGTAGTGATGTGCTCCACTAAGCATATGTTTAACACTGAACATTAAAGTAATGGGGAGGACCAATCATGCTTTGAGATGTTATTGCAGTCAGCATTGGGAAGCATTTGACTGCTCCAGGAAATAGTTAAAAAAAAATTATATATAAACTAAAGTGTGTAAGTAAATTTCAGTTTAAAAAAGAGATGAAGTCAGATCATTTTTTTTCAATTCATCTTCATTTGTTTAGCAACAGTTAACAAGAAAAGTCTTCTCAAAGCACTTTACAAAGACTAGTCACTCCACTTCAGTCCAGTCACCGATCCTAAACAAGCACGAGGCGACAGTGGGAGGAAAAAAAATCTAATTAACAGGACTAAAAACCTCCAGCAGAACCAGGCTCAGACAGGTGCCCAACTGCCTTTCCTGTCTGAGATGACAGGAAAGGGAGACCAAGAAACACAGAAAGATTAGTCCAGGGATATCTGTGAGACATGAAAGAAAACAATATTAATTGTAATAGTAATCACATAAATATAGAAGATGAAAAAAGAAAATTGTGAGTGAGGTAAGGTTAGGAGGTGCCCCAGCAGTCTAAACCTACAGCTGAAAAACTAAAGGTGAGGTTCAGGACACCTGAGGCAACCTTAGTTAAAAGCTTTACCAAAGGAAATGTAAGCCTCGTCTTAAAAGGTAGAGGGTGTCTACTTCCTGAACACTAATGGGAGCACTAACTGAGAGACCTGATAACTCAAGACTCTGCCTCCCAGTCTACCTTTGGAAACTCTAGGAATCACAGGTAAACCTGGAGTCTGAGAATAAACTGCTCTGTTTGGATTATATGAAGGTGTGAGTTCTTCAACCTTTTTAAACCTCAGCCTATTCTCAAGGTCCTCCTCGAAAATGACATGGGCACCCTTTAAAGGGGATGCTGATCAAGTAAAGAAGGAGCTAGGCCTTTGAGGATTTTATAAATACAAGAAGTGGGATTTTAAATTCTGCCCTGCATTTAACATGAAGCCAATGGCAAAAAGGTTACAATTGTAGAAATATTTCTCCTGGTAATGCTCATGAAAAGCTAAGAGAACACATTAAGGTGTTATCACAGCCCCTTATAATTCACAAACATAAAATATTTTAGACATAAAAATCTGTGGACAGACCTAAAATAAGTATAGCATGAAAACCAATTACATTTGAAGTCATGTGAAAGTAAAAATCCACCACTCAAGAACTTAAAGACAGTCTCTTTTAAAACAGTGTTAACGAATTATGATAGTTGGCAAAAAGGGTATTGTGAAGAAATACTGTATTTGGTAAGAATAAATCAAAGTAATTTTGTTTAAAATATGAAGTAAAAGTTTTATCTCTGCTGTTCCTTCATACTTTTTATAAATTAGGTAATCAATTCACCAATTACTTCCTGGTAACAGGCCAAAGTTTTTAATATTTGTCTCAACTTATTGAACTGGTCTTCTGAAAGAGTCTATGTATTCTTAAAAAACAAAACAAAACATGTAGGTCCAGTATTTTTAGCCATCTGTTGTAGGAGGATAGAAAGATTTACAAGTTTTACAAGTGCAAAAGAGATGTTGTTGTCAGCTTTGCATTGACTTAGCAGATAAATCTTAGGTCAGAATTAGCTCATACTTTACAATATGCCAAAATACAGGGTACTGTTTCAAAGTTTGAACAAAAAAAAAAACAAGAACTTGAACTGTGCAGTTACAGCATATAAATGTCAGTGAAATCATCCGGTTTTACTGCAGTGGTACATCGTAGTCATCCAGCCTCATCTCCACCTGACCCATGTCCCTCCCTAGTGCTACCTCACAACATCTTGGGGGCAGTTAATGGTTTAATTGCCACTTAATTAGTTAATTAACCCCAGCTTCCTCGGGAACTGGGGTGACAGGGTGACAGGGGCTTTGGGGAGTGCAGGTGAGACTTGAGAGGATTGGCCCAAGGTGCTTCCTGTGTCACATCCACCAGTGGAGGTTTCCATTAAGCGCTTTGAACTGGGTCACAAACACTGGAAACACTTTCATCAGGCCGAAGTGTCATCACAGCCGGGTCCCATGTATATGTATGGGACCGTCTGAAAATATACAAAGTCCAATTTGCCCGGGAAAGGCCAACCTCAGGATAATGAATCACATGTGATGTGCATCTGATACGCAGTCTGAGTCATCACCAGATGTTTCGACAGGATTGCATCCAGTTCTGGAGAAGAGCAGTGGACGTTCAAAGGGAAACTAACAACTCTTCTCGAAGAAAGACAAAAGATGTCAACAAACATTTGCTGCCATGATGAGCAAAACAGGAGAGTTTATAAAGATTCTCCACTGGAATGTTCTCAGCTCCTCTGAAAAGCAAGCCAAAGTGCTTCTACTTGTAATTGGGAGTACACATGGCAAATGAGAGGAATTTTGAGGTCAAGTACAGAAAAGGAAGTAAGCTGGGCACCAGGCCTTAAGATAAAAGCTTACAGGTGGAACCAAGTACAGTGTTACATATGTAAGCAAGCTGAGGTACTTGTTTGTTCTGGTGTCTGTTTGTATGTAGAAAATGCAGCTCCCAGTGCATAATGTGTTTTCTCATTCAAAGCTTTGCCTGTACTCTTGATAGTGTTTCTTGTCTCTTTCACTCTGCAAAAACACATGAAATAAACAGGGTGAGTTTGTGAATTTTTATGCACATTTCAAAGAATTGTAACCCCTCATCCCACCTTACATGCACTTCTCTGTAGTTCACACACATATGCAGTATCTGGAGTTTACGGCTTAATCTACCTTCCATTGAAGGTGTCATCTCCTTTCTTCTAAGTAATCAATGGCATTTCTGTGGGTGGAGATGGAAGACATGGTTTTTGTGTGAGTCTGTGTGTGGGTTCCAGCATTTGCCCCTGTATGTTTGTGGCCATGTGTGCATTAGAGAGGGAAGCCCAGCGGGCAGTGTTGTTGTAGGTGAGGGTGAGGAGCCCCCTGATGGGCGACTGTGGCAGAGAGGCCAGCTTTGATCAAAGCTTAGAGAGGAGGAGGAGGGACGGGAGAGCGGCAGGCTATCCTGGACAGACAGGAGGTGAGTCAAGGGCTGCAGAATTGGAAACCTGCGTGACTGTGTCCTTAAACCCACGGCGGGACCCCCCCCCAACAGCCTACGAAAAACCACCTGCTTCTCTGCTACCACACTGACTCACTGGAATACACTCCTCTAGCAGGCAGTAGTATCTGAAAGTTTGTCATGTTGATGGCAGATTGTGGAGAAAAAAAGTTTTTTTTTTCTTAGCTTTCCTTTTTTAAGAGATAGAGAGAAAGAGACAAGAGCGAAGACGACAAAATCAAACTCGATCTCTGCAGTAGATTTACTCCTCTGATGGGATTATTTTAAAAAGGGGGTGCTCTTCAGACTACTCCAAACAATTGAATAATGCATTTCTTCAGTAGGCTCTGGGCAGTGTATTGATTGTCGACAGATTGAGTTACAAGAGAATCTGTGGGAAGTCTCGCAAAAGGAGACGACCTAACCAAGCGCATGTGTGCAGGGAGCTGCGCGGCCAGACAAATGTATTCAGACGAAATTCATGTGGCTGAGGTCATTATGGCTGCACATTTGCCTTGAGGGAAATGCATTTAATTGAGACCCTCGGTTCTTTCAGATAAGATGTTGCGATCTCTTGTTGTTTCATTGTTATTATTTTTAATTATTTTAGAAAGTGATTTGGTGATACTGATCCGTGGTATCTAGTAGCACGTTTCACTCTTCATGCTCGTTTTTTCTTTTTTTTCTTTTGCTGTGCTTGTCTAAATATTAGTCATTGGCCTACTATGACATTTTTTTCCTCAAAGCGTTCTGGAAAGAAAAAGACACACTGTCCATGCTGCGTATGCCAACACTTTAGCGTTATAAATATTGGATTATGCCAAGTCGGGTACAGCGAATTCTACACAGGTCAGAAATTATATTTAGAAATTAAATCAAATCATGAAACTTGTTATGAACCACGTACCCGCAGTGGTGCTTTCTCCGCCAAGCACAACTGCAAACATCCCCCTCAAACTTGCTTTCACTGGCCTCCGCGCACTCCAAGAGAAGATTAAATTTGACAAAATAAATGAATAACAGCGCGCCATTTGATCGGACCTGCACCGTCATGTAACTCATTCTGATCCATGGAAACGCCTCAATCTCGCCTTCATTTTTTTATTTTATTTTATTTTATTAAGCATATAATATTTTTATTTAAAAATGTGAAAAATATAATAAAAAAAATAAGAACATTAAAATAAATAAATAAATAAATGTCTTTAGTTTATTTCTTTGTTGACGTGACGTCTTTGAATCGCAGCGCACTGTACCGTCAGCATCTGTGTGGGAGTGGACAACATGTGTTTCAGCTTTAACTGCAACACATGCTTTCATGTCGTGTTACAATAAAAGATCATTATTTTCTTAACCAGTTTATTCACCTGCATCAAAGTGATTCTATGTCTCTAATGAATGGCGTGTCAATGGAAATATGATAGAATGGGGCCGATTTTTTATTTTATTTATTTTTTAATCTTCTGGCTGATCTCGAAAATTGTGTAAAATGAATTTAGATCCGCTTTTGTTGGTAATGAAAGCTGAAGTTATGACAAAGAGATATTCTTGGTGGGAATGGGGGGGGGGGGGGGGGGGGGGGGGGGGGGGGGGTCAGCAGGCAGACAAGACGATCTGAACTGGCATTGTTAGGCCTGGTCTTATAATGACTGGATCATCACTCGCACAGGTTCTATAAATTGTTTCACAGACTTGGCCATTAAAAAAAAAAAAAAAAAAAAAGCCTCGTTTACTCCCTAATCGGGCGCAAATAATCACATTCTGCAAACAACCGCAAGAAGAAGGACAAGCCTTTTAATTAAACGAAACTTTTATTTGTAGCGGGATTGCAATTTTACCATTGAATGCGTGTCTCTGGTACATTTCCTGCTCATATTTTTATATCTTTTTGTGACTTACGGGCTACTAAAACTGACATTTATTTCGTCATAATTACGGCTCTGTACCATAGTGAGGATCAGGCATGTTTGGCCCGCTGCTCTGCATGCGATGGGAAACGCTGGCCATATGCGTTATCCTTTAGTGTGGTTTTCGAGGAGTTAAAAGGATGCCATGTGCACTGTCTGTGCTGCGTGATGTATGTGCGCCTGACGGGGTGCGCTTAAAAAATACAAACGATCAGAAGTGAATACGTGTGTGTCCAAACAAACGAATCAAAGGCCCGTTGTGTTTGTGTGAAGAGAGACCTTCCGCTGCCTTTCTTTCTCTGTGGGTCGACCCCGCATTTGAGTCCTGCAGAGAGACCGAGACGCACAGATGGACTGCAGTCTCTTTTACTCTGACGCCTCTCAGTGTTCATTAGCAGTGTTTTAGTCTCTGCTCAGTTGGAATAAACTCCGTGCAGTAGAATTGTCTCTATCTATCTATCTATCTATCTATCTATCTATCTATCTATCTATCTATCTATCTATCTATCTATCTATCTAT
>JAOWBL010000019.1:15050491-15072110 GCA_028564865.1 Zenarchopterus dispar | reverse complement strand
TTTCATGGCCTGTTATAGCCAGTGGGAAAATGGGGCCAGCATGGACAGTTACAGGACCATAAAGATATGTGCAAGTGCCCTGAACAGAGAAAGAAAAGAGAAAAAAATTGTGATTCAAGCCAGAGAGAGGGGTTATTGATTTTTTTCATGAAGCGTTCAACTGTATCTTAATCTGGATTTTTTCCCCCCCCTTTTTTTCATCTGTAATCAGTTTGGAGAAAATCTCTCCTGCACACTGAGTAACAAGTGTGCAGGAGACATGTCTAAGTAAATGTGTGCTGCTATATTAATGAAAGAGTGTGTGAAAAAGGCTTAGTTTTAAAAGTGATATAATTACAGTACAACTAATAATGAATTAAAATGGTGCAGTCCATAATTTGAATTTTATCTTTACTTTGTATACCTTATATACCTTACATGCTGTCACAGTGACACCGAAACGTACAAATTATATAACAGTTCATCCGAAAATGTGTTTTAGTGCAGCTGACATCTGATGAAAGCGACCACAGTACCTCATTCATAAAAATGTTGCTGTTGTAAATCAAACACAAATCACTTACAGATTTGCATGCCAAAACTTTACACTGAGCTTTCTGTGTTAACTGAATTACATTTTAATTGAATGTCTTTTTTTTTTTTAGCAAATGTATTTGTTACAAAGAATATATTTATGCATGCACATGTTTGAGTTTGTCCCTTACAGCTTGTATGTGTGAGCTTGTGGGAGTTCACCCAGCAGGCACCTGTAATGGTTCTTATCACTTCACACTAGCTGTCAGTCTTGTCACACACAGCCTGTGGGTGACCCCCCCATCCCTCATGTTCACCCCTCGTGTATCCATGAGCCTCACCAGAAAAACCACAGTAACAAAAAACTGCTTTGCTAAAGATTAAAACTTGGCATAAAAGTGAATCCAAGCCCTAATTTCCTAATGATAAAGGCAGATTTTTGTCCTGTAACTGATACCTGTGCCTTTTCTCCACTTCAGCTCCTCAATGTCTTTTTTATGATTCTGAAAAAAGTTTGCTGCTGATTTTATAAGTCTTTAATTGTTTCATAAACACAAAGAAGGACACTGTCATCTACATTTATTTCCTCTCACACCAGTTAAACACCAGCGACATTCTTTTCCCATCACACTTATAGTACGTACTGTGAACTTACGGTGTTGAGTCAAAACTGCACAGAAACACATTTAACTGCTGGCCAGCACAAGAGTAGAACCACCAGGCCCAAAGGAAGCTAACTCACACCTACGTACGTACACACACACACACACACATCTATGCCACTTAGATGTAATGAAACAGAGTCCACTTCTTTTCCAGTACACAAGGTGACAAGAAATGATGACAAGTAGCGAGGGAGGAACAAATCTCGAAATAAAACGGAAAATATCTGTTATGTGTCTTTTTGGACTGATTTGGATACGTTAAGAACTTCAATTCATTATTTGTCTTTATCCGTCTTGTCCTTCTCAGGGTGGCGACGTATCTATGTCAACAACATTCAAGGCTTTATTCATTCATTCATCATTTGTGATTTAACTGTGCCCCAAAGAAAATATATTTTACCACAAGTTACTGTTGGTTAAGGCACAGCCTGGAATGTGACTCATTTAACAAATTTGTTGACTTTATTCATCCATTTAAAACTTCAGTGTTACTGGCATAAATATAACTCCTTTGTGTTTGAATTATATTGGATGTATGATCACTTGCTTTACTGCTTTCTGGGTGCACCACTGTTAAATAACACTGGTCATGGTGCTGATACACAGATGCCCAGTTGCACAGTAAAGCGATACAGAGATAACCACCCACCACCTGTTTATGTGTGCAAGGACTCACGTGTCTATGTATGTAGATACACACACACTGCCCTCAGGACACACTGGAGCAATCAGGAAACATTAGCAGCATTAGCCAGGAATGCTAATTGAAACAAGCTCACGGTTCTTCATTTCTGAGGTGGGTAGCTGGCTGTAACTGAGATTTCTGTGCATGTGTCTGTCTGCGTATTGTTACATATGCACTCATAGCTGTTGCACGCCAAAGATCTGGGAACTATTGTACACTATTATTATCCTGCTTTTTCTCCGGTTTCACTTTCAAGCACAAATAAGAGCAAATTTGTTCACCATAAACAGACATTAGGGCTGACAGAATCCTTGTTCCATAGCACAGTCTGTCCTCCACTTCACAATTACATGTAAACACACTCTCAGCTCCAATAACAGTGTAATTGGAAGGACTTGATTTAATGAAAAGAAGAGAATCAGTCTGAAATTGCTGCCATGACAGATTTGCCTGCAACACAGAGAAGCATCCCATAACCAGCAGGTCAAAGGGGAGCTCTGTGAACATGGCACTTCCTAATATCCACCGACAATAAACGTGAACCTGTACCTCATTAGATTCCAGATGTAATGCCAGGGACAGTCTTACCTGCTCCAAAGGCAAAAAAGTAAGTCTGGTTGGGATTTTCCTGCAGCAGCGCGGACACACGTAGCGCCATTCGCTCATTGCGTTTATAGATGAGCTCCTGGCGAAAGTAGCTGTCAATCTGTTGGGCTGTCATGCGGTCATGTGCAGGCAGAGAGCTGTTGATGAAGTGAGGCAGCTGGAAGAAAGAGACACGCTGTGAGAAACAGAGTATAAAAGCGTTCACGCTGAAAGCAGCAGACTTAAAAGTTGATGAATCATTCAAATTGTACCTGTTTGACTCCTGACTCAAAGGTGTTTCTGATGTTATGGCTTGCTACAGGTTGTTTTGAAAATAAAATATTCATAAACTAAGTAATTGTGTGCATGATTTTGCTTGAGGGTGTGGAGGGAGGACTGAAAAATTTTTATTATAAACCTGTGTTGTGCCCCCGTACACTACATTTACTGTACGAAAAATGTGTTTAATTACTGCGTGATTTATTATGAGTCAGGCAGAAACAGACCACACCGAGTCTGTGCCACTTTTGGCTCAAACGGTGGATTTAACAGGTTGTTAATCTGTGAGAATAAGTGGAGGAGGGCTGATCAGTGAAATAGCAGGGGTTTGGTATTAGGATCTGAGAAATCCAGCTGGGGAACACACAATTAAACACGCACATTAGATTTTGCGCAACATTCAGTCTTTCTTCATATCCACAAGTACTTATTGTTTAGTCGGTCCACGTTTTTTATTGTGATTGCACACAGGTCTTCATTCCAGAGTGTGGGCATGAGTGGCACTCTTATTCACTTTAAAATCAACCCAACAGGTGGGCTTTTGGGCCATGGGGTGAAGTCAGACTATGATGAGAAAACACCTGAAGGAAACCCCTAGGTTTCCTGGTTTCTTCGATTTCCATTCCCAAAAATGCAAGACTGTATTACCTTATTGGGCGCCCAATGCGTGTCAGTTCTAAATAATATTTTTAAGGTTTTTCTTGTTTGAGGTTTGCATAAAGGATCATTGTGAATGTCAGAAAGCTAGTGAATCCATAATATCTAAAGGTCTATTTTGTAGATTACTTGTAGATTACTCTTTACCATTAAGATCATCAGAATTATTAATATTATTAGCAGCTGGAGGCATTTCTTCAGCTTTAGTGACTTCCTCAAGTCCTAACCTGAAGCTAGACTGTCTTGTTCCGACAGACCTCCCTGAGCTGACCTTAGTTATGAACAAAAGCTAAATCCTCCGTGTGTCTATTAAGACCCCATCCCAACTCGACAACTCAAAAATGTTTCTCTCTTGTTGGTATGACACTATTGTTCAGATCAACCTACTCTGAAATCAAGATATCTGCCACAGATTTTTTTCATTGCAGTATTTAAAACTTGACCCAGACAACCCCTCCTTCACCCTGACATTCTAGCAAATCATGTTTAAACGACAAATCCTGATCGAAAATGACTCCAAGGTTTCATCCAGTTGTATTGGAGGCCATCGTCATCTAATCCATTCTTAAGGTATTTGGGACAAAAAAAAAGAAAAGAAAAAAAACTTCTGTTTTATCAGATTTTAGAAACAGAAGGCTTATGGAAATCCAGGGCTTAATGTCCTTAACCCTTTACAGGCCAAGTGACCATATTGATCACTTCAGTAGAACTACATTCTGTCCTTTTTACAAAAAAAAGTTATAATGTTAATAGAGGTCCTTTAATATTCTCCAACAACCCTCTAGAGTTTAAATTTTGAAATTTCAAGTATTTTATTGACTGCCCTATTAAGGGTCAAGTGGTGTCCCTCGCATTTTCTTTCCTCTTCTTCTCTTTCCTCTCTCCAGCTCAATCAGCAGCTATTAATGAGAAGTATCTCATAAGTGCAATTTTGCTCCATTGTTTTTGTCCTTTGTTGTGCGAGTCTGCTTTGTCTTTTCCTCCTCTGTAGATGTTTGTAGGTCAGACCTTTCAGAGCTGCATGCTGACCTGCAGTCCTGCTCTCTGACCACCTCAGTGTCTGCAATCTTTAGCTGTTTATATAGTCGTCTCTGTAGTACATCAACTAATCATGTATCAGTCATGTGTACATTAAACTCTTAGTTCTCCAGCTAACAGATGACTACTACTATCTTATCTTATGTACCCTTGATAGTATATCTGTGCCTATCCTCTATCTGTTCTTCATTGTCTCTTTCCTGTCTCCATTTTCCTGCTCTACCTAGCTGGCTTTTGGCAGAAGCGTCCCCCCTTTTGATCCAGGTCCTATTCAAGGTTTCTTCCCTCTTAAAGGGGAGTTTTTCCTTTCCACTGTTTGGCTTAAGATGTTTCTCCCACTGGGGGAGTTTTTACCTGCCATTGTTTATATAATAATTGCTCAGGGGTCATGCTCTGGGTGTCTGGAAAGCACCTAGAGACAACTTGTATTATAACAGACACTATATAAATACAATTAAATTGAACTCAATTGAAATATAATTTCCAATGTAATCTTTTTTCCCCCTCCCTGAATTATTAAATTACTTAAACAATCACTCACAATTGTGCTCTACCTTTCTTCGAGGATTACAGAAATAAAATGCTAATGATGAGGGGAAAAAAATATTGAATTTACAAACTGGGTGAGCTCAACAAGCCTCACAGTTTCAAAGCTACTATCATTTTCTTGTGATTCCAAATTATAATGTATTCAGAATGTTCTCAATTAATCTTTTACTTCCTGTGTAGTTGTTCATTCATAGTTTATTAAGTACATTTTATCTCTTTTCAATCATCAGGCTCTTCCCGACATGTTTCACTTTTTAGATACTGCAATTTTGTTCCCACATTGTAAGGCATCAGCCCTGGAGCCACCATTCCATCTGTCCATTTTCCATACTGGCTATATCCTGTTTAGGACCACAGGCGGGGCAGAGCTTATTATATCTGTCAGTTTGTGAGAGGCGGGTACCCCCGGGACAGTTGCCAGTCCATCACCAGGCCACACAGAGACAAGTGGAATAAACAAACTGTGCACAATTTAACTCACTCCTACGCTAAGTTTAGAATCATCAATAAATTTTTATGCTTTTGAATTGTGGGAAGACACCAGAATACCCTGAGAAAATCCACTCAAGCTTGGGAAAAAGATCCACTCAAAAAGACTGAGATTCAAATCAAGAACCCTTTTGCAAGGTTCTTGCAAACTCCCCTTCACAAGTTTTACATGTTTCTGTCAGTTAATTTATTGCTAAGCTACAGACAAAACACATCATTGCATTTGTGGGCATAAACGTAGGTTTTAACCATGCTTCTCTCTTTTCTACACTTCCAACATTTCAAGAGTTGGCAGAAGCTGCCTCACAGGCAGAAACTGCCTCACAGGAGAAAATAAAATGTTGGATTTGTTTTATGCAAATGTCAGAGATCCATACAGGTTCTCTGCACAAGCTGCTCCTGGCAGGGCAAAACAAAATCTGGTCTTTCTCTACTCCATGTATAGATCATCTAAACATCCCACTGCCTCGGCAGACCTGAGGGAATCATCTGACACCGTGCCCATCCTGCATCCCACCTGTTTAATCTGCTGCCGTCTGGAAAGAGCCACAGGTCCATCAGAACCAAGACCCACAGGCTCAAAGACATTTTTTTCCCACAAGTAATCACTATACTGAACACATACAGACACACACCATCGCTACTTAATTACAATGTGCAATAACTACATTACTGAAAAATGTGCTTAGGTTTTAAATCCGAACTAATTTACATTGTGTGTTTTACTATTGTCTTGTCTTCTGTTACGCAATAATCTTGATGTTTGAATTTTGTTTGGTATGCAAATTGAAACTGTGTGTACTCCCTGGGATGCACTGTGTGAGCCTCATGGAGATAACAGCAATGTCATAACTGCATGTGTCACTGACTATTTAACCTGTTGTGTGGACATCATTCCTACTAGAACAGCAACATGCTTCCCTGATAACAAACTCTGGATCACCAGTGACCTGAAAGAGCTCCTCACCAAGAAAAAAAAAAGCCATTGTTCTAGTTATTTTGCAATAGAGAGGGGAAAAAAGAATAAAAAGAGCCTTGAGGGTGGAAAATGGGGAATTATTGGGGAGTGAGCAAAAACAAGCTAAAATAAATGTTAAAGACAACATGAATGTGTACAGAAAAAAGCTGGAGAGCAACTCCAGAAGAGCAACATAAGTGATGTGTGGTTCAGGGATGAAGACGATCACAGAATTTCAAGCATGAGGAGGACCAGATGGATGGAAGTCTGGACAAAGCCAATGAACTGAACACATTCTTCAGCAGGTTCAGTTCAGAAATAACCTCAGTATCCCTGCCCCCACCAGCAAGGCAGACCTCCCACCCTCCCTTGAACCACAGCTTCCCTGTCACACCTCAGCTACCTCATCTTCCATCTCAGTCATGGATCATCTCGATGCTGCTCCATTGCTGTCTCCATCAGGAGATGATGGAACCCCCTTGTACCCCCTTCCACATGTCTGTCTCTAACAGTCATGAACTCGGACAAGGCTGCAGGTCCAGATACCATCAGCCCCACAGTCTTAGAAGCCTGTTTGGACCAAGCATATGGGATTATATGACTTCTCTTCAGCCCAAGCCTGAACCAGGAGCTGTGGGAGACATCTTGCCTTCAAATCCCATCCATCTGTCCTTAACATTGTGCACCATCAACATCCTCACAGACCTTTATCGGGCCTTAGCAAGCAAACCTTAGTAAGCAAGTAAACACCTTTCAGGACCCACTGCATGGGCTGGAGTTGAAGATGCCAAAATACACCTGTTTCAATAAAACCGCAGTCAGCAGGCAGTATTGTGAGGATCATTCTCTTTGATTTCTCTAGTGCATTTAACGCCATACAGCCTGAATTATTATGTAAGAAACTCCAGCAGACACAGGCGAAAGCCTCCATAATCACCTGGATTACTACCTAACTAACAGACCACAGTTTGTGAGACTGACTTACTGTGTCTGACCAGGTGGTCAGCAGCACAGGGGCACCACAGGGGACTGTACTCTCACCGTTCCTTTCTACGCTGTACACCTCAGACTTCCAGTATAAGTTGGAGTCTTGTCATCTGCAGAAATGCTCAGATGATCCTGCAGTTATGGGGTGTATCAGTGATGAACAGAAGACTGAGTACATACCACTGGTGGACCGTTTTGTTGGATGGTGTGGTAACAGTCAACCTGATAATGAATATGAACAAGACAAAGTAGATGACTGTGGTTTTTAGGAAGAGCAGGGATATGTTTAACACTATTTCCATTATGGCAGAAGAAGTAGAAGTGGTGAAGGAGTACAAATACCTCAGTGCTCACCTCAACGGAAGACTGGGCTGGAGATACAACACTTATGCTGTTTATAAAAAGGGACAGAGCCGACTGTACGAATAGCTTAGGTCCCTTAGCTTTTGCAACATGATATTATATATCTTCTATATGTTTGTCGTGGAGAGTCCAGTCACATCTGCAGTCATCTGTGTGTGTGTGTGTGTGTGTGTGTGTGTGTGTGGGGGGGGGGGGGGGGGGGGCATCAGAGCCAGTGACTTAAAAAAAAGAACAAATCATAAAGAAGGCTTGTTTTCCTCCGGGGACTGTCCTGAAGCTTCGGGAGCTGATTGTGCAAAGAAGGATGCTACATAAAATTTAAAAAATTATGCTACATAAAATTTAAAAAATTATATGTGTGCTACAGGAGATCCCTCCTGTAGCACACATATAATGACTCTGAAGAAACTTAGATAGTGAAAGTTACAACTACATCTCATCTCCCTTCGGGATTAATGAAGTATTATTGAACTGAACTGAACTGAACTGAACTGAATTGAATTGAATTGAATTGAATTGAATTGAATTGAATTGAATTGAATTGAATTTTCCAGAGAGACAGGGTGGGTATTTACAGTTTTATTAAATCCAGTTATAGCACCTAAGGTGCTGAGGCTTTACTTTCCAACTATTATATTACTGACTTATCAGGATAATCTTCCAGGTGTCAGATATAAATGTAAATGTGATAAATCCAGAATCTTTTATTCTGAAACCATAGACATGGTATTTGGCAGTTCTGATATTTGCTTGATGTGTAGTTGCCACGAAAACACCACAGCTGTATTTGGTGTAGCCATTGTTGCTGTCGTTGCTATCGAGTTCAAGTCCCAGACTCAAGTCCCCATCTCTGCTACACTGTCCCTCACTCTGAAGTGCTTTGTTTTTAGTCTTCCAATTGGCTAACAGTCAATAGTGAATAATAATCACAAAACCTCATCTGAAGCAGGTCAAAATGTGTTGCTGTTTAAACTGGTGGAAAAAGTGAGTGTATGCCTTGCATAAGGCAGTTTAGACAGTGTAAGTATTCAGACTTCTTCTAAAGATTGAATCACTAAGGACACATATTAACGGCAGGTGTGACCAAGACAGGGAGTTCTCCTGAGACAGTCCAGCCTTCAGAAAAATAAATAATGGAGAGATGGAGACAGACAGATTTAGGCGTTTTGTGTTTAAAATACGCAGATGTGTTAATACAGATTTGTATTAGAGTGTGACCAAAAAAAAAAAAAACAAGTTATAAGTTCACACAACAGCAGAGCAGCAGTTAATGGTGCTTAAATCTGTGTGGATGTCTCCATGTGTGGCATCTGAAGACATGGGAGGATTTATTGTACCACATTGGAACAACGTGCTGTTCAGCATCTATCCAAAGTCTGAATCTAACACATTTCCTCTCAGTCCCTCGCCTGCTCCTCCCACTGTCTGTTTCATATCAAGGTTGAATGGTTTCAATTCACACTCAGACTGGATATGTATTTATTTTTCTGGTGAAACTACGCATTCATAATAGAATGAAAAGGGGGTTGAATGCAGTGTTCTGAACCGTATTGTTTTAACAAGAAAGAACACTGATTCGATACAACATAGTGCATTTTTATAGTAAGAAAGAAATAGGTAAAATCTTAAAGTGAAAATGAAAAATGATTACCTCATTGACATGTCCTGATACGTGGGGTGTACATAGTTCAATAACTTTTATGGCACCTTTTGCAGCAAAACCTTCAGCAATAACTTCAAGAAATAATTGTAGGTATGATGCTGCAAAACAAGCAAGCTGGTGGAACGGTGATTATTAATAACTAGCAGCTCGAATGACGTGCATGTATATCAGGTTTATTATGGTTTTTACATCTTGGCTGACCAAAGAGAACTTAACTTTTATTTTAGTTGTAATTTGTTCAGATACAACATTGTTTAGGTGAAGACCTAGTCCACTCTGCTGCCTTGTTTTTAGAGAATTTAGAGGCTTTTTCTTGACAATCCTTTCAAACAGTCATGCACTCATGATCCAATTGAGCATTTAACATCTGAAATTGAGGGCTGTTGAGTCTGGCTTGTAATTCAAGAGTTTTTTCTGTGGCTCTGAGTATTCCCCAGTCCCATCTTTGGGTGCCAAAACTTTTGTGTTTACTCAAGTTGTTACACTTGATAATAATCTGTTAATAGAGTATATTTGATGAGCAGTATCTGGCTTCAGTAAGTTATGATACATGATGTTGCGTTTGTTGTTGTTGATCTGTGGTTTTACTTTTAGACCTGTAAAGTCCCGGTAAACTTTAGTATGCCTTGCATTAAACCTTTAGAATTGAAAGAGGTTGTATTTTATTTTCACGTGACTTTATAGGGTGAGTCACCCTGATCCGAACCGACAAAAGCCACTGACTCATCAAAAAAGTAAAGCAGACGTGGCTAAATGTGATGGTATAAAGCTGCAGAAAAGCCCCTTAGCTCCTCTCTACTCCAACATGCAATGAAAGTAAGGTGATGGCAGGGCAGGTCCTTCCCTAGTCACTACTGATACCACTCTCCTCTCACTTTTTCAGCATTCAACCTGCTACAGATCACTGATCAGGGTGCACAGAAAGGTTAGAATATGTTGCTATGGCACAATGAGAAAAGGAAAACTGGTATGATTTAAAGGAGACAGCTGCTAGTAAAATTATAGTTAACAGCAATCATGGTCCCCGGGGAGTAGGTGGGGAATTGAACTACGCAATGAGTGAAAAAGTGAAAAGGATGGTGGGGAAAGAAAATAGGGTGCATGTCTTGTTTTGGCTTAAGAAGAGAGCCTTGGTGTACATACTTTCTTAAACTTGGTGTGCCTCAAGTAAAAATTATGTGGAATGTCTGCAGTCAAGCAGTGAGTTGAGGTTACACGGTGTGTTGGGTTTAAAGGGACTTGAGGATCAGTGAGGGAGGTTGACATGCAGCATAATTGAGTTATGATGAGAGCTTTTGAGTAAATCTGCATTCGAGGGTAGAGGCAGCTACTGCATGTGCAGTTTAGCATTTATGCATATGAGCTCATGCTGAATGGGGTTTTGACAGCTGGAGGGAAAGGCTGTCAAAGAGGCCATCTGTAAAGGAGCGGAGTGTACGTAAGAGGAGGTGAGACGGTGTGTTTTCATTTGTGTCCAGAGCTATTAAAGTGTCACGCTATCAAGCAATGCAAGGCTGAAAAGGATTAATATGGCAATATGAAGATTTGTGGAACTGATGTGGAAGTCTACAAGTTGGAGGCAATGATTATGTAGAGGCAGAAAAGTGGGTTGTGAGCTATGCCAATTCAAATCCAGGGTCTTGACAGATTTGGTTTTCTTAACACATGAGCAAATGCCTTTAGACTTAAGCTGTAAGTAGTTGGTATTTTGTCAACCAGAAAATCGTATTTCATGCAGCATTACAAGGATTCAGAAATTACAAAGATTTTTTTCCCTGCACATTATTTTTTATTTAACATATGCTAAACATTTCTTACACCCCATGTGTTCACAGGTTTTTATCTGTGTGATCCTCACATGAAAGTAATTTAATATCTGACATATTTTAGTCTGGAGTTTCCAAACAAAGAACATTGTTGCTGGATCAAATAAAGGATTATAAGTGGGAAAATATGAGAGATAATATTTAATTTTTGTATGTTTTGGCAAAGTAAGGTTTGGCATCTGCTTCTTAGTATTATGTTGAGCAGGTGGCTTATTTTATGTTCTGTATGTTTTCCCGAAGTGGAACTCTTAAAAGCCAGTGATTTTTAATTGACTTCAGTTGCCCAGTACAAGGCTGACGTGATAGTGATCAAGTTAACTCACTCTTGGCTCATAGAAAAGTGACATTTGTTGAGTTATAGTTTAGGGAGAGAGAAGTGACCAACCTGGGAGGTGTCATGGTTGAAGATGATGGAGCTGAGATCCCCGCAGTTGTAATGAGTAATGAGATCTTCTGTGGTGTAGGAGCCTTGCAGGCTGCCTGCTCGAACACCTTCATGCTGCAGCAGCGTCTGGTTCAAAGCAAACAGCACCTGAAGGTGAAAGAGATGGAAATGGAAGAAAGTTGTTCTTACTTTTTGCCTCCTCGGACTCAGTTTCCTTTGCCTTGTGCTACAAAAATAATTCAGAAAAAGGGGGAAATAAATGCAAGCACAGTCTATATGTCTTTCTTTAAAAAACATGACATTACCTTAGAGTATAATGAAGCCATGCCATATGCTCAGAGTCAGAGAAATACGATTTTATTTGCATGGTTTTTACCTTCTATTGCAGCGTTTTCACGCACTTTCCATGCAGGCTAACTACAGGTAAAAGAAGACAACAAAAGACATAGCCAGACTCCACTGACTTTTTCCTGAAGGAATGAGAAAATGGGGGAATAAAGGGAGAGTTGAAGAAAGAGAGAAACCTTTTAAAAATAAGCCTTCTTTCTCTCTCACTTGGACCAGGGTGCCAAAAAATTTACAGCACCCATTAAAATCAAAACTGAACCTGTTTTTAGAGAGAATTTATTGCGTGCAGCCATCAGCGAGCCAAAAAAAAAAAAAAAGAAAAGAAAAGAAAAGAAAAGAAAGAAAAAATTGCAGCTGGTTTAGACACCAGGGGTTAACTTCCCATTCACACCCCCCTTACTATCCCACGCCACCTCCGACTGGCCTGGCAACCAAGACTGAATTGACAATCACTCTGAAGTCTCTTAAAGACACCAAAGGTGCTGTGGATGGACTTTTTTTCTTACTTTTTCTATTGTGCGAGAGCAGGTTCTCACAGTCCTACATCGCACCAAGTAAGACAGTCTCAGCTCACTTGATAAAAACACAAGATTCAGCTCATCATGTCCTCAAACAACACCAGGCTGATCCATGTCTATGATCCTAATTACCACAAAACCCAACGTTGGAAAATACTGCTGGAGGAATGTCAGCATGCAGACTAAGATGATTTGTGGAGCAGCTTAAGCCCTATACAGCTGCACAACTGATTGAAGCCAATGTCAAAAGTCTGGGTTGTAATTCATGCAATCATTTTTATGCAATCACAAATGCCCGTTTTGTGAATATTTAATGTTTAAACTCCATGTAACCTTTATGCTGGGATAATCACAACCAAGCTCTAAGCTCAACCTTGTGACTCTCCCTCTCCCTCCATCTGAGCTCAGGGTGTTCGCTCACCAGTCTTTTGGGTTTCTTTTAGCTCTAGTCTGCTTTTTTCATAATCCAAAGAGACAGCTGATGAACCAACAGCATATATAACTCTCTCATTATCCCCCTTTCCTTCCCTTACTTCTCTTCCTCTTCACTTTCTCCTCTTTCACCTTGGAAAGACTCCATCCTCCCCCTATCTTTGCCAGGACCAGACCTCTACTCCTTCTCCCTTCTGTACAGCAACGAGCTAAGTCTGATCTTATTTATTCTTTTTGACATGTATCATCAAGCATTTTTTTCCAGCTACGCTCAATACTATGCTGTCATCCTGCCAGAGGCAAATTGTCTCAGACTGGGTCTCAATCAAACCTGCAATCATTGTATTCCAAAATAAATATTCGCTTTGCTGCTTTCTCAGCTTATATCTTTTCATCCAACTTCTTGAATACAGGAAAGGGCTTTGTGATGTCACCATACCTTATTTTTGTTTTGCTGCAACCTGATGTGGGATTCATAATGGCTCAAATGCTTCAGGTAAGGATGTGATGCCAGGCCCTGAGAGGTTAAAGCTACCTGGTGATTATCTAACCAAAGCCATTAATTTTAGCTTCAACATAAACTGATTCTTTGAAAGTAAGTTACCAAAGTCCCAGGTCTTTAACCCAACAGGCTCTCTGTCACACTTCAAGTTTTTCCAAGAGAAACACTGCAAGCAGGCCCTGCCTGGGCACCCTCAGGGTCAAGAGTTGGCAGAGCACACACACCTGCCAGTGTCTTTGTAACCAGCTTCAGTAGTTCCTCTTAACATGGCAAACTGTCCCAGACACGACAGAAATCCATATGAATGCACGGTTGGATGTGTTGTTAGGGGAGTTGTTATTTCAATATTGCCTGTCTCCTGGGGAAAGAACATCTCTGCTGCTGTAACCATGGCACCTAAGTTTGTGTTGGCCTGAATGAAAGAGCACGTCAGTCACAGCAGAAGAGGCAGAGAAGGAGAAGGAGGGAGCAAAAGAAACAGTGTAAACATTCCCAATGTGTGTGTGTGTGTGTGTGTTTGATTGTATGCAGCTATGAGAATACATGTGAATAAGTGTTTGTGCGTCTGCACACGTGTTGACTGACAGAGTGGGTGTTCTCCTGCTGAAGTTGTCTGCTCACTCTGACAGACCAACTCTTTTGCGGCCAGGCATCTTCAAAGTAACGCACACTGAGTCAGTTCACCACATAATTTACTACTGCAGGTTGTGATGCTGTCTTTGTTTTCCACATTTTGTCTAAAGCATGCGTGAGAAACTCCCATTGTAATTAAGTAAAAGCTTTATAAGAACAACGCTGGAAGGAGAAGGGCACACGGATGGTCTTGGAACCTCCAATCTGAGTGAAACACTCCAAAAATTCATTAACGAGAGCTGGAAAGAAAACAGAAAGACGGGGTTGGATGGGGTGGGAGTTACGTAAAAAAAAAGAAATTAGAGAGATTGTTTGAGTTTCACAGAATGTCATGAATAAGCATGTGTGTATACTGAAGGTGAAGTGCTTTAAATCTGGCTGTTAGGTAGCAATAGTACAAAGTTGTTTTATGTTCTTGAGCTAAGATTGTCACAAGTACTTGCCAATGACAATGCACTTCAACCAAACGAGATCAAACTTCTTGACTGCATCAGTCCTATTTGACACCTCTGTAATCTGAATATGAGATTCAGAGCAAAGAATTAACCTCAAAGGCTCCTGGCTGCAATAGAGAAAAGGAAAACAGCAGTCAGTGTCAGTCTGTGGAGGGCACACTGAAGAGCAGCAAATGATCTTTTCGAAAGAAGTATAGGGGTTTAAAAAATGCAATCAACACAAAACATAAAATAATTCCATATTCTGATTTCTTCAGTTTACTTTTCTCCATTGTTTGCTTTTTCTCTTTTTTTTTGTTTGCTTTTTCTCTAAAGATAAAAAAAGAACGCTAAATTGCCCGTAGGTGTGAGTGTGCATGGTTGTTCGTATGTATATGTGGCCCTGCGATGGACTGGTGACCTGTCCAGGGTGTACCCCTGTCTCTCGCCTCCAATGGGCTGGGATTGGCTCCAGCAGACCCCTGTGACCCAGTAATTGGATTCAGCGGGTCTAGAAAATGGATGGAAGGATGGAATAATAAGGGAAGAGCAAAACAACAAAAACATAGAGAGCAGAGAAAAAAACTACCAAGAGATGTAAGTGTGAAACACCAAGACGTACAAAGTTTTTGATTGTATGAGCTGGGTCTGAATGGGTATAACTGGAAATTCAGATGTTTTTAAGTCTAGTAAAAAGGTTGCCAGTGTCAAATAAGAGGGGAGGGTCTGAAATGTTTTCCTCTTTCTTTATGCCCCTCCATTGTCTTTCTCACACACTTACTCTTCTTCTAAATACATAAATCATGTATTTTCTTAGTTTTGTTACAACTGTAAATCTGTTTCAAACTTTCATTTACAGAGTTGAGGTTGGATGAATTCATCATGAAGGCTTTCATGATGCTAGATAGTATTTCTTTGACCCTGTTTTACTGTAGTACTTTTAATCAAATGATAAAAACGGGCTGACTACCCTATTAATACATTTATGAGCTATGTGCTGACATTTAAAACATTTATGGTACCCTTTTAATTTCAGATGGGCCAAACAGAGTGGGAACTCTGCACATTCTCCATGTCTTTATCCCTGGTCATTTAATCGGCCCCTGATAAAAAGACCTGTCCAAACAGTCCCAGGATGTCGTGTTCCCCTCAACAGCTACAGTTTCCCTGAGAGCTGATTGTGTTTCATTGCCCGAGAAAAAGAGGAGCTAGACCCCTGACCCAGGACACACACTGCAGGGCTCCTCTGGGTCGAAGCTGGCTTCCCCTGTGGGCCTCAGCTATGCAGACGATACAAGGGATTGGGTTCACAGCACCCTGGGGTGACTGAAAGGAAGAAGGTAGGGAGTTGAAATAACATCCTGGGCAACCCAAGAATAGGAGAAGTGCGATATCTCATCCTTGTTCCCCCACATAGCAGCCACAGAAGAGATGAATCACAGTGTGTGTTAATGTGTTTTTTCTCTTCATGGCCAAACTAGAGAGCCCCTAAAAGAAGTCATACAAAAACAACCCTCACATCCATTTTGTTTTTAACCTACACTACCTACAGATGATTTCATGCTCAAATGTACATCAGAAGATAAGCTATCTAATAACCCTGCTGCTGCCGCTACGCTGAGAAGCACTTTGAATACATCAGCTCGGTAAAACGTGTCACACAAGACCACTTCCAAGGTGTCTGAATAGTCTTGTATCATGTCTTTACTGTTGTCTTCAAAAATTCTATCCAAACATCCACAAGACCTTATGTCTTGTTTTTATCATTCAGATGGAATCATGTAACCTGTCAAGGGCTTTAAAGGCAACACTTGGCCATAAAATGTCTGATATATGACCTCCAGCATTGCCAAAATAGTTTTACAACTCTTTGGCGCCTTCTGCGTTTGCTTATTTGAAGGTAAGCAGGGCTTTCAACTCATCACATATGGCAGGAGCTACAGCAAGGCAGAGCATTGCTCTCTTCCAAATCTTTATCCCTGTTAATACCAAGCACACACACATACACACACACACACACACACATGCATGCATGCACACTCAAAACCACATATACAACCACCCATAAGCACACATGCTAACAATTACACACACCACAACCCTCTTGGAGCAATACCTGCATATGAACCACATAATGCAGAAATCACAACACCACTGTTTGGAAAACTGTTTCTCTTTTGTCCCTGCCTCTCTTTCTCTTC
The DNA here is from genome assembly GCA_028564865.1 of Zenarchopterus dispar. Classification (NCBI taxonomy): domain Eukaryota; kingdom Metazoa; phylum Chordata; class Actinopteri; order Beloniformes; family Zenarchopteridae; genus Zenarchopterus; species Zenarchopterus dispar. The sequence continues at coordinate 15,055,400 of JAOWBL010000019.1, read as the reverse complement.
CCACTTCTTTTCTATTTTCTCACTCTGTCTCACTAAGTCTTTTGCTGGGCCTGGTCTACCTCCTGTCTTAGCCCAGGAAATCCAGGGATTACCAAAGGGACAATCCAAGGGGCAGAGGCCTGCTGCTTCTGGCTTCCCCAGAAAGCCTCGCTTTCTTTCCCCTCCGTCGTTCCCGTCATCCCGTCTTATTTCCTCTGTAAGGCAGGGGGTGAGGATCTAATGATGGGAGATCCCTCTCTCTCTTAGTTTGGTTTAACAAAAAATAAAAACGTCCACTAAACTTATAACTCATTCTTTTTTTTTGTCTAATATTCCTTCCTCTGACTAAAGTTTACCACATCTCCACTACAACTGCTCCCACTTACTCTTCTTCTCAAGTTTAACTTTTCCCATAGGCACCCACAGACACATTCTTGTGTACTCCCCTTTAGTGTACTATCTCTCCTCCTAATAAGAGCCTCCAGTGAATGGGAGGTTTGGGTCTCCCCTACACTTGTCCACAAATAAATCCTGCTGTTTGACTTGGCAGCGCTACTGCTGCGTCAGTCATCCCGGCTTTCCTGCCTCCCCAGAAAACATAGAAAATAATAAAGTATCACTCGAACAAGAGTGAAAAAGCGAGCTCCTTGCTGTGAATGACCACCAGCGAGCAGCGCGGGGTGTGGAAAGAGTGGCAGAGAGTTTCAGAATGAAATTGTGCTACTTTTTGTTGTTGGTTTTACAAATATTAATGACTTTGAGCTTTTCAACATGAAAAAATGCTTTGTCAAACAAGCGAGGACAAGAGAGGAGGGTAAAAGCATAGATGATGAAGAAAGGTATCGTTTCTTCTTTGGTAGAAAAAACGAAATAGAAATAGAAACTGGTCTATAACAATACAATAAATTAATGGATGAGTTTATGAAAAAGTAATGCTGGAGGTGGGTTTTTTTTTCCATAAAACCTACTGTGACTGTTTCTAACTCTTACTTGTACCATGTTTTAAGTGAAAAATACAGATTTTTTAAAAAAGAAATTTATATAACATGGATGCATACCAATTAAACCAACTGGATTAAAAAAATGATGGTAAATTTCTAATTTTAAAGATTTTATTGTGACACAAAATACATTTAAACTTGTTAATTAACAAATTGTTAATGTCTTAACTGTGACAGGACGGTTTTATTAATTTTTTTTCTCTTGTATTTATGTCATATTAAGCTCTAGCAAGCGCTTATCCACAGAGGAGCAGAAACATGACGAATATGAAGCTGATTTCATTCCTTGTCCTGAAAGAAAATAAGATAAATAGGTCTTGCACATCAGGTCAGGTCACACTAACGTTACCGTCCCCAGAACTCATGCGAAAACTCTCCCATCACAGCCTCCACTAATCCTAAAACATTTCACATTCACATTTTTTCCAAGTGAAAGACCCTCATTGAATTCCACTGGATTTATCCGGCCTCCATTATGATGTGTGATGCTATGCAAACCAGATGAGCTGGGTCTTCTCCACAGCATGGGAAAAGAGGAGTCGGGTATGTTTAAAACATGCCTCGCTGGCCCCAGACCGAGGCCGAACCGCTCTCCCTTATCTCCTCTAGTCTGCTTTGGTTGGACTAATGGCTTTAGTCAGTATAATTCTCAAGAAATGATTTGCCCTTTTCACAGCGCACATCTAAAGGCCGTCTGAAACATGAGAGAAACACATAATCTGCCGCGCGAACATAAATTGCATAATGCAGGAAATTCTGCATACAGACTGAGCAATGAGCAATGTCTGAAAAGTTAAAAAGAACTGGATCTCCTCCAGTCGACGGGTTCCCGCAGAAACTTCTAACAATGTGCAAGTCAGGCTTATATGCGCGTCTCAATTATCACACATCATTCCAATCAAATAAAGCCAAGTTGCAGGAGAGCTTTCCTTAAACAAATGACCAGTTTATCTTTGTGTGTGCACATCTGAAAGTAAATAGAGAACTGGTTTTGTTTCTTTTTGTTTTTGCACTTGTTTCAAAAGAAGTTGGGATGCTGTGTGAAATATCATTAAGAAGAGGACTTGTAAGCCATTTAGGCCCTATTTTTGATAGAGACTAGTGCATAGAAAGTGTATCAAATGTTCAAACTAACCAATATTTTTTAATTCTCTTTCTCTCTTTCTTTCCTTCTTTAATTATTTTTCAGAAAAACAAAATGCTCAATTTCAGGATTTTATCATCAAATTATTAAGAGAAAAAGGAGCAAACCATCTTTGAATGACTATGATCTTTGGGTCATCCAGTGGTACAACACCAAGAACAGAAAATGTCTATAGTAAAACTATTATTATTATTATTTAAAAAAAAAAAAAGATTCCTTAGATGATGACAAGATAATGAATACCTTTTTTTGTTAGGGTTTAACCATTCTATTCTTGTCTCTTTATTTTTTTTTTTTTTTGCTTTTTGTGCTTTTTAAAAACTCTGTTTTCCTCCTAATTTATGTTTGCTTTTTGCTTTACTTTCTGTTTTATTTTGACAGTCTATTCCTTTGCGTGTTACACTTTGCTTTTGACTTCCTGTGTTCCTATTCACAACTGTGTCTTAACAGCCAGCTTGACTGTATATTGTTTCGTCTTTCCTCTTTTCACCTGCAAGTGTATCTGTTTTACTGCTCTGTTGTGTTTTTGTGTTTCAGTTTACCCTGTACTTCTTGCGGTTCCCACGTTTTTTTTCCTTTTGTTTGCTTTCTTATAAAGCCTCTACATTTGAACCAGTCTAAAGTCATCTCATTGAATTCCTTAGACCTTAAAACATGTTTAATGGAAAGAAACAAAAGACAAATTTTCTTGTCCAACTATGCAGATCTATGTCTGTATCTTTAAATAAGCTCATAAATATTACGGAAACATGAAAGAGATAATCAAGCTGCCTTGTTGTTTTGCCTTTGTTATTATTTTAATTATCATCAGCTCTTCATCCTATGGATGTGCCCTAGAATATCTAAAGACTGCCTGTCAGAAGCATCTTGATTAAATAAAACAAAGCAACCAACCAACCAAAAAAAAAAAAACTTCAGACGAGATAGTTTGGTTCCATTTGAACGTACCCATTACAGACCTACTTGTAAAATACTTTTCATTTCACCCCTGAAACAATCAGATGCTAGTTTTACAGTATTGCTTATGCTCCTCAGCACAGAAGGCTAGTCCCTCCCTATCACTTACACCGTCCTTCATCATCACAAAGCCCTTCCATCCTCAGTGTTGTCAGCATCCCTTCAACATCAACTAATGTCTGTTCGTGGTCCATTTAGGCGGGCCCTTTCATTCACCAGCCTTCCTCCCTTTCCGCTCCCAGGTTAAGTGTTCGCAGTGTCAAATCTCTAGATTATACAGTTTAGCCCTTCACAGCACTCCCCCCAACATCATCCCTCCAAACTCATTCTCTTTCCTGTCATTTGATGGTTGCAGTCCTTTTACCGTCACTTATCTGTGTTTATTTAGCTTTTATGTCCTTCCTCCTTTCTGCGCTCCACTTCATACACACTTGCACACACAGAAAGAGCATGCACTTGTAACTCAATTATATGTGTGCATGCTCGCATGAATGAGCACACCATGTTTGTGCTTCCATGTGTATCTGTCTTCAACCCAGAGTTAGTCAAAATTGCATAGTGCCCTGACTCTTTGATATCCTGGACTAGCAAATGTTGCAGTAAATGTGCCAAACTTCCTTTAATATTCTCTTTTTCTCTCTGTTAGCCCCATCTCTTTTTGACTCAGTGCTGGAGCTAAAAGTGTAATCCCACACAAGCACACCATTTCACGGCAAATCAGCAGGAAAAATGTTCAATTTCATGGAAGTATACTCAGCCGGCAGAAAAGCAGAGACAGAGTAAGACTGTAATCTGAACCTTTTGGGCACAAAGGAGACACAGACTCTGAGTAATTAGCATGTGTGTGTGTGTTGAAGCATTGAATTAGGATTTTTAGTGATTAAAATCACAGTACAAGTAAAGGTCATGCTGCTTAGTAATTTCAAAACCCGCTATCGGCACATCCATGAGGAAATCCAGGTTAACTATCGTAATTAGAACAAAGAGAGAAGGACACATACACACAATTGTTTATAACCTTTCCAACTGCTCCCAGTCAAGGTTTGTCAGCATCCAGAATTTGCTGGACCACCATGGAGAGTTTTGATGTATTAAACAGAGAAGTACTGGAAAGTCTATTGGCTGCATCTTTTCTTACCCCCACCTCGCTGTCCGTTGCAATTTGATGTGTGTTGTTTGTATTTTTAAAATTAGTGCAAAGACCAGTAACTGGCAAGGGTTTCAGCTTCTGCCAAAGGGGGAGGAATGGGCCTTTCAGACTCTCAAGGGCTGTCATCTGGAATACAGCCTTGCCAGTGGTAAGCCTGCATTAAGAAATCATCTGGGTTTGGTTCAGGAGACGGTTGTGTTAGCATGTGTGAATCCATCAGGCCCATTCACTCACTGAGACTGAGGCGCTGTTGGTTCTTGTCAGTAAATGATTGATCTGGTTGCAGACACTTCCACAGGTGTTGCACGTTTTGACGTGCTGGTTTTAATTTATTTTGAATCCAGAAATCACCCAAACTTGTATACACAGACATATACACACACATATATGCAAATTATTCACATTTCCATGCTCATGATGTGTCAGTCTTTAAAGGCTCTGCATGAAGAAGCAAGGACCACTACTTACAGTTAAGGTACTGAAAACAGTCAAGCACTACAAGTTGGAAATTTAGACCTGTACTTTGATTTTTTGTTTCTTTGTTTGTTTGTTTTGTTGTTGTTGTTGTTGTTTTTACAATTCTTCCACAAAATTACATTCAGCCCATCATTGGAAGTTCATAACTCCAATAACTCCAACATAATGTGAACTTGCTTCAACGCACGTGCACACACACAC
>JAOWBL010000019.1:15007198-15050391 GCA_028564865.1 Zenarchopterus dispar | reverse complement strand
GCCCATCATTGGAAGTTCATAACTCCAATAACTCCAACATAATGTGAACTTGCTTCAACGCACGTGCACACACACACACACACACACACACACACACACACACACACACACATACAAACAAAGACACAGCCTTGAAGTTGGAGGTGTTTCTCCAGGGAACATTTTGTAACCTGCTTGTTTGATGTTCATCCCCAAGTTTGGTAAGAGGTATATAACGTTCTCTTCTCTGTGTGTCCATCAATCGCATCTAACAAAGCCGCTGCTGGCCTGGCATACCGTGCTAACTGGGCGTGGATTGGTAGAGCCAACAAAAACACCACAATTTTCTGTACATTTGTATTGCACCGAAATATCAACAAAAACACAAAAATATGGTGTTGTCAAAATATAGTTCCTTATATGTAACTCTTCATAAAATTATTGCATCTAATTTTACATATTATTTCTGCACAGGGAAAATGTATAAATATCAATAATTCCCAAAATGCTGGATTATCGGTTTAAATTTACCACCAAACGGGAATAATACTTTGTGATGATCCATTTAAATTTAAAAGATCATTTATTTTTACATTCGGCCAAAGCATTGTATTAGTTTACCAAAACTATAAGAATGATAAAGAAGGGTTATTGGAGTCTGGCCATATATCTAACCAAGTACTTCTGCCATCAAGGTATCAACAAAAATAATGAACTGAAAAAGAAATTAGAGTTTAAAGTAGTGGTTCCACCCAGAAAAAGAAACATGCGCACCACATCTAAATACTGACTCGACTGTACCTTATCTCTTAACATTCGTTCATTTTGGGAGTCACAGGTGACTTTTTCTGTCATTTTTTGACTGAACTAACTGACTGACTGTAAACTCGACTTCCCCTAACCACTGCCAACAGTCAGCAGTTGGAAATTTCTGTGTAAATTGTGATTTAGGAAGTTATGACATCAGCCAGGAGGCGCCTGATCATTTCTGATGTTAAGAGGTATTGGTATTTCATCCTCAGCTGGAACATTTAATGAGCTGGATGTGTTCATACAGACAAGCATCAAAACTGCTGACATTTGCACTGAGGAGGAATTCGTCATCATAAGGAATTAATCGCGATTAATAAGCTTCCCATAAATAAGTCTGCCTGCATTATCAGAACGACTAATTGGCAAAGGAGGGGAGCAAATAATAAAAGAAAAAAATATATACTTGGAAGAGTGCTAAGCTTTTTTGTGTGAATAGCAATATGATAAAATAGAAACAGAGGAAAAATATGTGTGTGTGTGTGTGTGTGTGTGTGGAAGAGATGAAGAAGCCAACATAGAGACAAACCACAGCAGATAAACAGACAAGAAACTCCCAGAGACATCAACTGGGACGCAGTAAAGGGGGAATTAAAGCAATGATAGGATATGGGAGGTAACGCTTAGTGCTGCCAGTGATTTTTAAGGTTGGGAGAAGGTCTGGAGAATTTGCAGTGAAGGGAATAGAGTGATGCTGGCCAAAGATTAGCAGTTCCTTCTCTAGCTGGTCTTCATAGGGAGCAGTGCTATACCAGACATTTAACTGCTCCCATAAGACTCTCATTATTTCATAAATCTGTAGTTTTTGTCAGTCACCTCTGCTGATTTGAGCTCCTGCCAGGGCTCAGACAATGTTTTTACAATTTCCCTAATTTATTTACAACCTTGATTCGTTCCTGTGTGTAAAAGCATGTGTCCGGGGAGGTTTGAAAGCAAGAGAAATAAATTTTTTTTGAGTAGTATCGAACGGCGAGAAGTGCTGGCAAAAATAATGGATATTACTCGATCTTTGTGTGTGCGCATGTGTTTAGGTGGAAGTATGGAGGAGTGGGGATGGTGGGAGATAACTGTCATGAATCTGTCTCTCATATTCCAGTTGACCTAACTCTGTCACATTCTCTGGTGCTTCTTTATGTCTTGTTTTTTGTTTTGTTTTGTTTTGTTTTGATCAAAACTGGTGGTTCTGAGTGTAACTTTCACCAGTGGAAGACACAGCCTTCTTCAACACCATCTAAGATTCTCAAAAAGACCTTTTCATTGACCCAGACTTAATACTTAAGTCTAAAATAATACATAAATACCTGTACTTATCTCTGTTCTGCTCTAATGCCCATTCTTTTGCCTCCAGAATGAAACGTACTATTAAAAATTCTTGCTAATTCATCCTCTTCATCCCCCAAAGCTTCTTATATATACTAACCAGCATGCATTTTCTTTACTTTTGGCTTTCCCATATTTTCTATTCCATGTAAATCTGATCTCCAACCATCTATAGCACTCAGACGTCTAACCTCAGAGGAAAAGTGCTTGGTATGACGAAATCCAATATGATTAAGACTATAATAGCTGCTTTTAATAGTTTTCGCACCCAGACCCTCTATTAAAGAAAACACTAGGTTTGGACCACAGCTTGGCAAACGTTTCTGACAGAGGGAATCGGCTAGTGGAAAGGACTCAAACTTCTGTGTTTGACATTGTACGTGTGTGTGCTGGTAATGTGCGTTTGGGTTTGTTTTTTTCAGTATTGTCTTAAGTCCTATGTAATACTGAGTTCATGTTGTTGTTTTGCATGCTCGTGCATCCCACGGCAGCTTAAGAGCAGCATTAGTCCACCATGCTGAGAGTTTGTGGTCATCCTGACCAACAGATCACAGGGTTGTGGTTTTAAATGGGCCACAAATCATCAAAGAGGCCGCACCGATGGAGAGGAATGTTGTAGCAGACGGGAGGAGTACTAGATAAACAAGATTACAACTTCTGCAGTTTGTCTTCACAGGAAGGTAAATAATAAAAAGCTTGAAAGAAGCAGCTCATATTAGAAGTAGAACATATTAGTCCCGTGTATGGAGCTCTGCAGCCGCCGTCAGACTTTTACAACAGTTTCATATAGCTACATGTTTGCATCTTATGCCTTTTTCCATGGTTGGTTTTCATGTAATTAATTGATGGATATAATGGAAAGACAAACATTATTATTATTACAATTTTTTGTTTGTTTGTTTCAATCTGACCATGGTGTACCTTTGCCTTTAACCTAAAAAGAGGTGGGATACACTTCAGCAGATCTTCATGACCTTAAAAACAGGAATATGGTATACATAATTGAGGGATATTTTTATTTGTTGTTTTACTATAGTTCTAGGACTGATTTACGCAGAAAGTGGAACCATGAAACCAGTGTCTCCAAGACGACTAAGCTAGCAGAGTTCAGTTACAAACAGTTTCCATGACATCCTTCTCAAAGATGCCCCGCTGGCACCTGACAAATGATTATTTATTTAAGAGAAAACTAGCTGCTGTAGCGCATCTGGTGGGACCACTTGCATCAGTTAGAGTGACTACGATACACACCAGTTGGCCCGCCACTTGTAGTGGGACATCAAAGTTAGGCTTAGGCACTAAAATTTCTTAATTGATCTAGGGGATGGATGTTATTATGACTATAGTTAAATCACGGTGCTTGCAATAAGTTGGACAGTTTCACAACCTACCAGTGTAATATCTATCCAAAAACACAAACACATATAATTCTGAAAGTGACTTTAAAGACTTAGGAGTCATCACAACTACTGAATTTCTGGCCAAGGGACTCCTTGGTCTGAAATTTGATGGTGAAAAATAAATGCAGTTTATGCAAGCACATCTGCAAACTGGATATATGTACATTACTATAAAATGTAAAATGTAACGTTTTAAAAAGGTGCTGGTAACTTATTTGTGCAGATGAAATCACGAAACTAAGACAGAAAACATTGTCGAAAGTGTTTCTTTTGTTTGAGCCAAATTAAACACATGGAACAGAGTATATATGCAGCAATAACACACTTCATGGAGGACAAGCCCAGGCACACGCAAACACACACACATTCTGACCCTGGTCTAACCTTAGTGTTATCAGGCTGAGACTGCTGTCTGCCTGAACTGGAGCCGGAGAAAAAACATATTTTCACAGTCTCATATACACATCTGAAAACTGGGCCTTGAGAGGAGATCATTTCCTATACAAGATGCTGCAATTCTCCAAGACTCAGTTTTTTTTCAGAGATCAAACCCCCCCTCTTTGTAATTCTTTAACCTTTGGAGGAAGTCTTTATTTTTTATAGCACCCCAAATCTTTAGTTTGCATCTCACCAAGCTCCCAGCTGGGCCGAAGCCTATCTTAATTAATAAAGGGGATTTTACTAGATAGCTGTTGATTTAGTCCAGGCTGTACAGGCCTGACAGTAATTAAGTGCTAAACCCCGAGGCTGAGGCCCCAGTGCATTCAGTGAAATGAGAAAGTGTCACACAAACATGAAGTTGCAAACCTCATGGAAAACAATATCTGTCAAAGTCAGTGAGTGGAACTGAGCCACATCAAGCAGTGCCATAGTCTGTGGGTAAATGTGTGTCTGCAAGTGTTTATGTACTGTGTTGCATGCATCAGTGTGTGGCAGTGACCAAATCATCAGTGTGGTTACGGGTGAGTAGCCGTGGTTTCAATGGCTCCGTATACTCGCACACATACAAACACGGGGGCCTGCTGATCGATGCTTCACACAGTTGAGGGTTACAAAAAAAAAAAAAAAGAATAGAAAGAAACAATTGTCCTGCAGCTCCCACAAATAAATCACAACAACAGATGTCAAACACAGCCATTGTTGTGAAAATACCATAATGGAAGTCACACACAATTAAACCTACACTGGTAAACATATATGCATACATGGACATATAAACTGGACTGAACAGATTTTGTTTTTAAGCTCATGGACAATTTAAAAGTGGATTTCAAAACAACCAAGACAAGCTCAGGAATGTTCACCCCTCAAAATAAAATCCTCCCATCCCATGTTTCTCTTCTCTTTTTTTCCCCATCTTGGGTCGCTTTTCCTTGCTCTCTACCCCATTTTCTTTCCCTGGAAGTTGTAGAAAGATGTAGCTATAGAGGCAGCCTGACGGAGTAACTCTGCTCTTATTGCATCTTTCTTTGTATCACCTTGAGATTTTCTACTGACCTGTTTCTACATTAAAATGCTTATTTTTTGAACATTTTTCTAAGCTGGATGACTAAGCTAACGTCCATGGTGTGCTGCTTCGGTTGGTAAATTGATTTACTTAGCCTGGATGTATAGTGGGACAAAGAAATATGTCCAGGTGGAGGTTTAGTTTGAGGAAAATGTGCATGTAAACACACTGACTGATGAGGAGAGAGTGGAGAGATGGGAAAGAACAGTGCAGGAGAAAGACAAAGTAATGTAAAGTCAAATCCTCTTCTTATACAGTAAGAAGTAGGCTGATTGTTCTTTTCTACCAGCATGCAGTGTTTCAATACCCTAAAATGTTCATACTTGTCTTCACTTTCTGCTCTGGTTTCTAGATCAGCTTCTATTATGGCGCAAAATAAGTTTAAATCAAACATCGGATATGTCACTTCAGAGAAATAATGCGTCAGGCTCATCTTGATACCCTTGTTTGGAGTAAATACAGTACATTGGGGTCCTTTGTGTCATAAAAAGAAGACTGTGTAGGCTACATTATAAGCTGCATAAACATCCTGCTAAAAAAAAAAAGTAAAGTAGAAGAAAAAGACAAACAAAAAAGGCTCTATTTATCAAATGAGACAGAAAAATTAAGAGGGTTTAAGAAAAAATTTGGATTTTTTTTTCTTCATTGCAGGAAGTACTAGCTTTATTCTCCAGCAACAGAAACCGCTGTTTGCTCGTGTGATTAGAAGAACATCTTTGGTAAGTTGGAAATGTTTTGAGTTCGGCATCCCCACTACTTCACCACACCTTTTTCTTAAAAAATACCAAGCATAAAAACTTTTCTTTATTCATTTTTACCTGCAAATTAACTCATTCTTCTCTGCCGCCTTGCAACCTGAGTGAGCGGTACATGTAACTGGTTACAAGCTGAGGATAAGAGAAATCTAGTACTTTTGAACTTGTTTTTTGTTGTTGTATGGACAGACACTGCAAAAATGTGCTTTTGTATTTGATCAGTACATAAAATATGGCAAATGGGACTACTAGTGCCATCCATCCATTCGTTTTCCATATCCGTTTTAATCCTATACAGGGTCAAGGGGGTCTGCTGGAGTTTATCCCATTAAGGTGAGAGGCAGGGGTACACCCTGGACAGGTTGCCAGACCGTCACAGGGCTACATAAACAACCATACAGACTCACACTTACACTTATGGACAATTTGGAGTCATCAATCAACCTTACATACATGTTTTTGGAAGAAGGCAGAGTACCCGGAGAAAACCCACGCAAGCACGGGGAGAGCATCCAAACTCTACACAGAAAGACTCCTGGCAGACCGGGGGTCGAACCAGGAGGCTGCTTGTGCAGTGATTTTTACTTAGTAAGACATATAAAACAGAATCACAATTTGTACTTCTATGATTTTGAAATAAACTTGAAACAGTTTAGAAAGTTAAAAAAAATTTAGTTGAGACAAAGCAAAAGAAATCTGTAGACTGGTGCAGGCATGATATTATTATAACACTTAAGTGTAATATATTTCTATTAATTATCAGTGTGGTAACTGCAGGATCACCAGCTAAGTGTGCCAGCGTCTAGATGCTCCATTGTACTGCTGCAGTTCAAGACTACTTAGAGCACTGATGGGATTTTTCATGACGTGGGGGAGGAATTCTGACTAACAAAATAATCGACAAACTACTCAAACTGAGGGCGAATAGAGCAGTCAATATTCACTATTTAAAATAACATCATAAATTAAATCGCCTTTTTGTGAATGCTGTGTGAGATAGCATATATTTACACCATGTCACTTTTGCACCACAGTTCTTTATTTCGCATCCATGTTGCTCTGCTTCATTGGGAGCGCAGCAGGAAAGATATCCTGCCCAAAATCACCTGAGGAATGACGGATCGAGTCAGACTTGCTGAATACCATTCAAAGATTTAAAAGATGATAATTGTGCTATTTTTAAGGCTGTTGAGCATCCCTGCACAAACTGACATGGAGCAACAGAATTCTTCCTGGATTTTTCAGATTAAGAACAAAGTCACTGTTGTTTTAAACACCAACTACTCATAAGTGCTTCTCATAACGCCACGTTAAAAAACCTGTTAAAAAGCTAGTATTTTAACCAATGTGTTTGTGCTAAAATAAAACCAAGCATACTAAACAAAGCAGTATCTAAAGCAAAGGAGAGGATCACAGAGAAGGGATGTGCTTCTATCTGTTGCTGTGCTGACAGTGTGATGGGTTTTGTCAGTTGACACTCTTGCCACACATTTACACGGCTGACGTCCAAAATGGTGGACGAGGCGTTGCAAGTCTAAGTGTATATCTTAATCTGTGCAGTCAGTGTCAGGAGTCAGTGTCTGCAAAAACACAGTCTCACATACACTTTGTCGCTAAAGCACAAGCAGAAATAGAGTGGAGTCCTGGGATGGGTGACACAGACACATGTTTATCATTGAGGGGATTGGTTGGATTCCTTTCATGTGAAAATGGCTGACTGTTCCCTCGCTCCCAGCCTGACCCCTCGGCTTCCTTTATCTCCCTCTCGCTGTTAGTTGGGCTCTCTTTCACTTTCTCCTGAGCTCTCCCCGTGTGTCTTATGTCTCTTATGTCCTTTTTTGTCTCTCCTGAGTTTAACTCTGACCCCTTGGCCTTCATCTGACTCAACGCCTGTTTTATTCCTGCTCATGTCTCTCACTCTGCCCCTCTCTGATGACCCTCCCCGTCCATCTGCTTCCCATCTGAGCCCAGACTGACGCGTGGAGAAAGCTGGTGGTTAGTGCCGTGATGCAGTTAAGTGGGGAGGAGCACTCATACCTCACATTTCCAATCAAATTCCTAAATATTATTATTGCTGACTGATTGATGCATATGGAGCCTACGTGTGTGTGTGTGTGTGTGTGTGCAATTTGACCCTCTGTGTGTGTTTATGTGGGCACATTCCTGCATGCATGCATGAGAAAAAAAGAAGAGCTATTAGGACTCACCCAAGCTGTTTGCCTTCTCATAATAAATGCGCACATATATTTGGCATGCTCTTACCCTCACACACACATATACACACATCAGTTCCTATTGCGATGAGCTGTCAGTCCCTGTTAGGCTTGGCATCCTTGTTAGCAGGCGGTTTAGATCCCCTTTCACAGGAACTGAACTCAGGACCTTTTCCCCTCAACACTTTCTGAGTGTCAGCAGCCAGTGCTGGCAGGAAAGAAGCAAACATGAAAGAAAGAGGACAGACAGGAAGTGAGAGCCAAGGAGCTCTCGTGATATTGGAGAGTTTGTATTTAATCATTTGTTGAAATAGCTTCCATGCTGCATGAGCTCCACAATTCACAGTGTGTTCCAAAGCAGCTTCGAATCCCACCTCTGTTTCCATGTGGAACAATTGTGTCTTCATCTAAACTACCACAAGATCACCCTTGTGTGTGTGTCTAAAGGCCAGCTGTGGGAGAGAGGAATCAAGCTTAGCAAAGCACATTTACCTTATGAATAATGTTACCTTAAGATTCAATTACATCCTTTCCAAATGAGCCCCTGAAGAATCCACTGCTGATTAAAAGGAATTTATTTGTGTTTCTCTGTCAGACAAAGTGGAGGAGAGTCGATTTTTTTTCATCTTTCCTCCTTTTTTTTTTTTTTTTTGAAAGAGTCAGATCATCAGGTCTGCCTGGGTGGGCAGTGGTACCCAAACGGAGCCAAACGTCCTTCAAAATGATTTCATCCACATTCTCTGGTCCATTGACTGCAACAGATCCAAGATAAGTATTTGATTTGTGAGAAATTGCTCCAGGGGAGGTTAACATCAACGATCCCACAAACATTTTTTTGCTTTTTTTTCAAAGCCTTGAATCCTCCCAACAGTTAAAAAAAATAAAACCCTCTAATCTCCATGAGGCATCCTTGGCTTGGCAAAGTGAACATGGACAGAGCTCCTGGAAAATCTTGTAGATGTAAATACATTCTTAATTTATCTTTGGTGTGAGTGTAGCGCTGTCAAAGGACAAGTCAGAGCTTATTCTCTTTTGCTGTGGCAGATAATTTGAAACAGCAGACTAGTTGTTCATACAAAATCCCATAATTTGATCAATTCCTTGGTGTAGTGCAGTTTTAACAAAAAAAAAAAAAAATCTTGACGCTTTACTGATGTTTTGCCAAGTTTTGTGAATGTGTTTTATCAAAGTTCAGAGTAACATCATTAAATGCCAGATAACATTCCATGCCACATGCAAGTAACAGCAAAACTAAATATTTCAGAAATGTTTGCGTAAAAGTCTTTGAAAAGTAAGTGCAAAATGAATGTGACATGGAATAAAGTCATTAAGAAGACAGACCGTACTAGTCCTGCAGACCTGTTATCTGAGAAGCTACAGGAGTCTTTGTTTTGCTCCCACAGGTTTAATCCGTCGATTTTTCTTTCTGCTCTTTGACAACCTCCCGTTCTCTTTCCGCTCCTCATCACACTCACACTCTCTTGCCGGGTTTCCAAGCAGTGTTCCAGCCTTTGTCTGAGTCCGGGGCCATTTTGTGTAAACAGCAGTCAGGTTGATTTAGATAGAAAATTGTATGTGGTTTTTATATGGCCAGTTGGTTACATCAGTACTCTTCCTTGGATGAATACAGTAAAAATATATTCTGAGCCAGAATATATTTTTACTGTAATTACATTACAACATTAAAGGTACAGAATTTCTACAGAATTGCACACAAACTAAACACCAACTTCTGAGGATCTTAATTTTCAATCTTCAATATACATGCTGTTTCAAGTCGAGGTTATAATGTAAATGTTTTACATAAAAGGTTGACACTCTACAGTTTTACATGTTGTAACTGGGCAAATGAATCAACAGTGTTGTTCCTACTGTTGTTTAAAAGCAGTTTAAATTCACAACTTTTTGTGTGCGATTCCTGTTTTATTTTGAAACAACTTTATTTTCTTTCTGTTTATTTGTGATTCCTCTTTGTGTTCAAGACCTGAGTTATTTCACTGATTGCAACAAGTATGCCATATTATTGCTTTTCTCAGTATTTTGTGCAATTCCATTTCCTTTATTCCTTGCTAATCCCCATCACATTCTTCTCTTTATTCTTGTTTTGTTTTTGTCACTGTAGATGTTCTGCTCTGGAAGAACTGGAATGTGAATGTTCTTTCCCAGTAGCATAATTAAATTTGTTGCCTTGATTTCTCCAGACTCTTTTGTTCTCCACCTGCCTGGCTCTTGCATTTCAGGCTTCACTTCACAACTCACATTAATGAGGCTGAGCTGTGATGGTCAGTGGACACTCAGAAGCCACCTTAACACAGCGATCTACAAAGACATACTGGTGATCCACTCTTTATTCTGCCTCCATTCCCCAGCTGTGCATTCCCAATGATCCAAGAAACTGTATTCCCTCCCCAGTGACTGTATTCATAAAGCATTACAGCATTATCAAGACAGTTCCTTTTCTCTACTTTTTAATCCACAGCCAGCAACTAGTTTCCAATGTCTCTGGTCACTGATTGCTTTATTTCAATCAGCACTTTAAAAAAAAAAAAAACAGCACAAAAAGTTAAGTTTCTTCCTGGTTGTTCCTGTTGGACACACAGCTGTGCTGGCTTCAGTTTCTCCATCGCTGACTGAGTTTATAATATTCTCACAGAAAGAAGAGTGTGATGAGGCTGGCTGGGCCTCAGCTAGCGGTACAAGGTGCTATAGGACCAAACAAACTGGCTGTGTAAATGGCACTACCATGTTCAGGACCGCTCAGGATGCTGGAACATTGTGTTCATTGTGAACATCACCAAAATGTCTTGCTTATTGGTTCCGACTAGGCTTCAGCATCACTTAGCCAGATACTAGGCTTCACTCTGTGGAGGCCAGAGCAGCTACTAACATTATCAAACTGCTCTTTTCTCAAACAGTAAATATTTATGTGCAGCTATGTAAAGCTATAAATATTATACATATTTATTCATCTAATATTACAACTGTCTGTGACACTGAAACAAGAGGACCATCTAACTTAACCTTTAAGGAAAAGGTTGGTTTATTACACGTTTCAGGAAAAAAAAATACTTTGGAAATTGTTTACAATTGTATTTTCTGCAGCTGATGTGGTTTTAGCATTTGTTGCAGCTGAGAATGTGATCCATGAAAAGAGTGTTAGATGCTAGCTCAAAATGTAACCTTTACTATGTGCTGGGCAAAGGAAAAAATGATGGAAAAATGAAATAGTGATCATTTCTCTTTTATGTTTGCTTTGTTGTGGGAAAATATGTGATATAAGGCCAAGACCAGATCAAACAAAAGTCAAGTCCAAGTCGAGACAAAGACAAGCCAAGGCCTTTCTTCTGACCACTGCCACAATATGGTTCTAATTAGTCAGGACTGTTATGGATATCAGACTTTGGGATACACTTAGTGGGGCAATTCTTGACAGTAAGTAACTCAGCTTAAAATTAGTGTATAATCAGTAGCCAGCTGGACAGTTATCTATAGATAGTACAGCAATAAAGGCAATTATCCCTGTGATTTCCACATAATTAAAACTTCATTTGTGTCAGGCAAAATAACAAGACCTCAAGAAAAACAGTGCGACACGACCAAGATAAATGAAGCTGGAGTCAGAGAAAAAGACCACAACTTATGCAATCACTAATAGTATGAGACCCAGATTGCACCAGGGTCTTGCAGCCATATAGAGCCTGTCGGGAAGGCTGCAGCGCAGCAGTAGTGGTCAGCTGGGACCTCTTGTCCAAACATTGTTGTCACTCTCATCCTTTACCCATTCTTCCCATCCTTCACTATAGCCCTTCATCCACTCCGCCATCTCACTAAATACCCTGGCTGTTAGCAGGCATTAAAAAGCCATTCACACTGCTCTCAAGTGCTTGGATTGGCGGTCTCCACAGCTGACTACAGAGGCTGTGAGAAGTTCTGCTCTCTCTCTCCCTCCCTCACTCTCTTTCTCTGAGTCCCTCATAAGTAAGCTGATAAAAACAGACTTGTGTTTCCATTCCAGTCACTCACTCACCCTCCAAGCTCTTCACAAAGATCTAGCCTTTGGCTGTCATTAATGACACGCATGCTTCCAGAGAACATCAGTCGACTGGCCACTCTGAGTGTTGACACTATTACTGTACCTGCAAGAATTAACAGTTGAACAATCTATTAAACATACGGGGTCTGTCCTAGTCAATCCAGACCACGGCTTGGCTCAATCTTACTCTGACCATATTTTTCGTATTATCTGATTCTTTAATGGCTTTGCAGAGCCACATGATGTTAGAAATTTTTGGCGAAGGGAGTGGCAGACACATCATCAGAAGAAAACCTGGACTATAATATCTTCATTTGAAATAGTTTTCCTTCTAAGATCACATTTGACTGAAACATATAACAACTTAAATGCTTTTTTTCTAATTACTTCATCATTTTACATCACACTAACAGAGATAGTGTAGTCTGGTGGATTTGTAGAGCCAAAACTGCCAAGTCCACTGAAATTCTCACACGCTTCCAAAATTTCCCTTCTTCACTTACTTCAAACACGTGCTTCATTTTGTAATGTTCCTAATAATGATAACATGCCACTTAATAGTCTAAAGGTCAGAAATAACAGGTAATAAATGAACAAAGCTGAAACAAAAGATTCACTCAGCAGATAGCAGTAAACCACCTTTACACTCTAAATGTGAGTTAGTTATAACTTACTAATCCTACTTACTTACTTGATTTAAGGAAAGACACCCAACACTATAGTTGCTCCAAGATATAAAAATCTTAAAAAGTGATGCTACACATAGACTTAGGTAGTAATCCCATTTTGGCCATGTCCCTTGTCACAGCAGTGACAAGAGACATTTGCATTTGCTTCATATTAGCTTACTGATTAAGTTTCTTTATCTTCACACTATACATGGTGGGTTGCTATTTTCTGGTCAAAATTCAATATCATGTTTGTATGTTTCATAATAACATTTTTTAAGTTAAGACAATAGTTTGAAGGATTTAAAAATGAATGCATATGTTCAATGTTACAGAGTAAGTTCGGTTTCAGTCTCTTCCTGTTAAATATCTGTGCATAATCGAAGGAGTTATTTTAGAAAAGCCTCAGAAACATTTTGAAACAGTTGGCCTAACATATGGAAATTTGAATTTGAAACCAGTATTAATTCAGTGAATGCAAATGAGGCGTTAGAACTCTGTAAATGGATTAGTTTAACCATATTAAATATATATTTGTAACTGTGAAAAATGACAGCTCTGTTGCAGCTCCACTTTAGATGAGTGCCCACGACATCTAATTTATCTGTGACAAAGTCAACTGGCCCACCTGCTCACCATTAATACGAGCATTACTCCATCACACTGTTTCCCACACGCTCCCACATCTGTGGAATCACACAACACGCACATTCACCTCTGCAGTCCCTCAGGCTGACATGTTTCCCTGCTAATCTGTTTGCACAACTCTGGTGTGACCACAGGCCAATTACACATGGTCACATGAGACACACCCACAAGACAGGATGAGGAAGAAAAATGAGAAAAGAGCCACCCACTGAGAGCACCTCTTTCCCAACTCCTTCCCCTTTTCACCGAGTTTTCCTCCCCGTGTTCCCTCTACCCCTGACTCTCTCACTAATCCCACTCAGTCCGAGGCTGTACTTACAGCTGCCCATCATTCAGGATGCCCCTTAACAATGGCACCCCTCAGAAATGACAGCCCTGCTACGACTTTCAAAGTAAATTTGATTTCTCATCTCATTTACGTTCCACAAACTCTGCCATATGTTTAATATTACATTTAAACAGTTCCAGTGGCGTGCCTTGGGAAAGGTAGAGGAACTGTGTGGGAAAAATTGCTCTGATGAATGACAGGTGAAACTGACCGTGGTTTGGGGGGGTGGGGCTCAGAAACCTAAAGATGAAGGTAGAGAAAGTCTTTTTTTTCTTCAGTCTTCTTTTTCAGCTTTTATTTCAACGGAGATGAAACTGTTGCATGTCAAAGTCAAAGCCTTCCTTTGTTATTGTTACATTTGCTCTCTACAGTCCTGAGAAAATACTGAACAATTTTATTTTCTCCTTTTCTGTTTCCACTTTTTCCTGCATGGCACAGCAAGGGTTTCCTCTCCTGCTTATGCCTCCTTGCTTTCTTTTAACCCACTTTTCTTTTGCTATTTTCTGTCACGGTAAAGATAGACACGTCATCAGTTCCAGTTTTACCCTTTATTTTTCATTTTATCCTCTGAGCTAACACGAACTTTCACACAAGGATTGACAACAAGTTTGGACACAAAATCATTTTCTTTTCAGCTTGCAATTTTTCTGATATGTCAACCTAAATGTGCTAAAACACTGAAAATGACCTTCTTCCATTCATGATTTTGCTAAACCTCTTATCTTGTTGAAACAAATATGCAAAGACTAATTGACTCGGGCCTGTGTCATTACGAGGAACAGAAAATGTCATGCTCAACCGCAGTGCAATTGGGGGATTGGGGGGTTGGTGACTGTGGTTGAGACTACAGAGCCTCAGCCAAAGGAATAGGGTCATCCAGGGGGCAAGTGCAAGAGCAATGGCCTCTCCGCAGGCAAACAGTTCTACGAACACTAATTTGAGAGGCGAAACAGAAACACGAGTATCTAAAATCATAGGAAACACAAGGAAAAAAGAAATATATTGATCATGAGCTAAAGGATTTTGGACAAAGCCCTCATAACATGAGGTCTGACGCTAATCCAAGTTGTCACACCGGTTTGAGAGAAAGTTTTAAGTATGAGTCCAACACACTGGTTTTACACTCACACTGACTTGATACAGTTCTGCAGTAACAGAAGAACTGAATGCGTCACATTGCCTCCACACCAAGATTTGCAAATGTTTGAATTTGTTCTGTTATGTATGTTACAAGGCTGAGTTTGGCTGCAGTCTCGAGGTGGGTGACAAAGAACAGGTCTGCAATGAGAGAAAGAATGTTTGGATGGACGTTAACATTTTTTTTTTAAAATAAAGCTCAGACCTGTGAGTTTTGTGCTTGTACTTCTCTTATCTCAGAGGTAATCTATCCCTGCAAAATGTTATTTTTGCTGGTACCAGAACATCTGATGTTTGGTTAATGGTACTGGAGCCTTTCTCCCACTCCTCTGCCTCCTTACCCCCTACCTGATGTCTTGACCTAATTCCTGGCAGCCTATCTGTCTGATTATTGACCTCCCCTCTCCATTGTCTGTCTGCTCACTCCTGTTTCGGCTAAAAATTCACCATAAAAGAGAAGTATTCAAAGGGGAGTCACTGTACCCACTTGCACAGGATAATGCAAGAGGATTTATGTGCTCCCTAATAAACTTTACAAGTCAAGCCTTGTTTCAAGAGCTCCACCAAGCAGTTTTCACTTACACTGATTTGGAACAATGTTTTATGTCCCTTTATACAGTATTTCTGAACAACGTGAAATCATTCAAATGTATCAGAGTTCCTGCTGAAGCCAAACAGCGCTAGAGTCAATCCACTCAAAGATAATTATTATCTTTATACAAATCACTGCATGCCATTGTAAGTTGAAATTTAAGTAGTATAAAACGCACAGCACTTCATATATATATGTATACTTTTTTCGAATGACATATGGTACAGTACACGCTTGTGCCAGCACGACTGTTATTAGCACATAAAATCTACAACTAAACCGTGAATATTTCACTCACAGGATAACCTAAACTCATGTTGTGAGAGTGGAAATGAGCTTGACCTTGTAATTTTTTGGGAGAGAGAGTGCAGGGAAGGGAGGGGTGCAGGGTAAGAGCAGAGACAAAGTGCTCCACTGGGTTGTGCATAATGGCAGCAGGGCAGAGGGGGCCAATAATGAAGCTTAGGCCACATTAAAACCGGGTTCACTGAGAGGGCTTTGCTTTTGCTACTTAATCCCCCAAAAGCCTGGGTCACACGGGGCAAATATACCTGCACTTGCGTATTTGTGATTGCTTGGCCAGTGGTGTGCTTGAGGTGCGAGAGGTATGTGTGGCTGATGTCACTGGCAGACCAGGAAACTGAGTTCATCACAGACCACCAAATAGACATGGAAAGTTGCATGCCAGAGTATACTAGCAATCATTTTTCCATGTTAGCCTGCTGTGGCTGATAATGGCACACCACACTTTCTGGTTAGTGGGTTGTCAGAAGGTGTTGCTGTTTCATTTTCACATTCATACAAAGTATCTTTGAAGAGGCTGAGCAACGAGGACTAACGGACACTCCTAAACCAAAAAGAACTTATTGTCAAAGTAATGCAAATTTTTAATTACAGGAACAAAGGCCTTTGTGAATATAATATGAATAATATTATATAATATAAAATAATATGAATTATTTTTGCTGTTGGAGCAGCAGAGGAAGTACTAATGTGACAACTGCATTACCTCATAAAATGAGTAGTAAGGGATACTGAGGTGGCTACAAAGGTCAACCCAGCACCAGACTCGTACATTGAAAACACTTTGTTCCTGTTTTCTGTGTAACCTTAATCAAACACTAAATAATAAATCAGACTGCGCCTTTTACATAACCAAAAGAGCTGTGTAACTTTTTTATTCTGCAAAGCATTTTCATGCAGACATGGACAACTCTGCCTGAATGCAGTGACAGAACATTATAAAGAGTTGACCATATCATTAAATTATCCTATCATTAAATGCTGATTTTTCAGCATCAGCAGATTAAAAAATAGCTGAATGAGGTGTCATACCACAAAGAAGAAGAAGTAGAAGCATGTGGCCCCAATGTTATATTTAAGTTATTGTGATGTGTTGGGTTGAGAGGAAGTATTTTGAAAACAGATATTGAAGATTTTAGACACTTACTGGAGAGCATGAACCATAAAATGCATGTGTATGCCTCACAAAATTTGAATACATGCATTTGATATGAGCAACAACTTTAGCCTTTTTGTTCACCCAAGCGGAAAGTTTGTTATCTCAAAGGACGCAGACACAGATTTAATGAGGTGCTAAAATGAGGTCAAATTTAACTTCATCTCAGTAAAGGGAAGGGAATCACTAAGCATGTGGTATCTTCATTGCTAAGCATCTGCACATTTATTCAAGAGAAGCCTGTGTTTCACTGTACAGAAATGACTCCTGTAAAGGATTCGAAAGCTGAAGCTCATCAAGTTGCATTAGATGTGACTTTTGAACCTTAAAGGCAACAAAATGAGCTGGGTCACCCAGACACTGGTTTTAGTTTTAAAAAAACAACAACAATAACAAAACAAAAACCTCTGATGATTAATATTACAGATTTTGACTTATATAACACTGTCTAAAACGTTTGAACTATTGTTCAAACTGATACAGTGTCTGTAATTTTTGGCGGAGTAACAATTTGATTTTGGTTATCAACATCATATCCATTTCATTCAGTGTCATTACTAGAAATACTTACATAACAATAAAATATTGTACTGTTTTTCTTCCTAATGGTGCAACTGAAATGTGATGCATCTATTATGAATTCATGTTCAACTGGCTAAAGTTATTTGAAACTATTTAATTAGCTTTAAAAGTCACAATGTGAATATACATTATATACTGAAAGGATGGTTGTCATGGACACAACATAACAAACATCATGTCCACATTTTCACCAACATTGTATTTGAGTGCAGACAAATGTAATGTTACTAAATGGCAGAAACGTAATGATGCACCAGCAGGTTTATAGTCGCATGAGCTCATTCTGTGCAATAATAGCTGTTTACAGATATCCCAGGAGTGGACTGCAGACTATGGTTATAACTGGCTGTTTCTACATGAAGGAAGTAAACAAAAGGAAGCTCAGAACTGCAAGCTACAATGCTGCAGAAAAGAACCTGCACAGCCAAATGACAAAAGTCAAGCACAAACACCAAAAATGACATATGTGCTATACACATGTTGTAGTTGCCATATGGATCTACATCTTTAGCAAAAGTCAAAATTACTTAGCAAATATTTCTTTCTGCAAGCTAATTATAATCACCTAATGTATCCAGTGCAATTTATCTTTTCATTTTACATAACTTACTTCACAAGAGGCTGTGAAAAAAAAAATAAAAGGCTTCAAAATCCACTCATTTTTCCCTTCAAACATCTCAAAGGGCAAATTGAGTAAATATATTTTTGAAAAATGTAATAATGAGTCAAGGATCTAGAAAAAAGCTGATGCTTGGATCCTGTAAGGCTAAACTGGTTAAACAAAGGTTGTAAAACAACGAGGTCCCAAAAGACAACAACATTCCAGAGGGGCCAAGATGGTCTCTAAGGAAATCAGTCACATTCTTGTCTGTGATCAATCAGCCTCTGGCTCAGACTGCCTGAAGTTAAACTCAGTTAAGCTGCAATCTAAGAGGAAAAAAAAAAGAAATGGCTAGTCATGAACAATTTTCTACTGTCCCTATTGTAGTAATGAGCAAACAGGACTGCATTCTTCTGCAGCGAGATCTTTGATGTTGCTCCTGAGATCTGCCGGAACCCCTCTCCCAGTTGGGGGATCACAGTCCCAAGTGCTCCTGCTACCATTGGCGCTACTGTTACCTTCACTTTCCACATCTTTTCTGATTTTTTTTTTTTACTTTTATTTCAATCCTTGGTATTTCTCAAGCTTCTTAAGTTCTTTCTCTTTGATGTGGCTCTCACCTGGGGCTGCTACATTTATCGTCAATGCTTTGGTCTCGAGTTTTTGTGATGTCTATTTGATTAGCTTCACTAGTTTATCAGTCCGGATTTGGAAATCCCACAGAAATGTAGATTAATATTTCTCTGCCACTATTGAGGTATCTCCCATCTTGACATTGGGAATTCCAACCCATACTCAACACAGATGTTCTTGCAAGCTTTTCCAAATACTTAATCATGGTGATACATGGGTGCTGCAGCTCCCTACATCATACACCCTGCTGTTAAGTCCAGGACTGTTTTGGGTACATCTCTGTATAGCCTGCACCTGGGATCTTCTCTGGTGTGGCAGATCTTAGCCTTGATTATTCTTAAATCCTCATATTTATTATAGTTTCACCTGTAAGGATGATTAAAATTTCTGCATGGTTAGCAGCCTTGCTCCTCTTTTGGAAAGAAAAATAGTGTGGGGTATGGATGAATCCAGCGACGTGACGTGAGGTTGTTAAGATTAAGACAGAATGGAACCCTCATTTTCCTTGTGGGCGAAGGAAGGAGGAAAGGATTTGGAACAATGAACAATGAAGTGTGGAAGAGGACTCCAACCTGCAACGCTTAACTCACAGTCTCAGTAGATCTCAGCTTAGTAACAATGTGGTGGAGTCATTACCTTTCAGTTCAGAGCAAGAGGGGACGTGACCTCAGACAGATTCACTGAATCGAGACGCTGCCTTGAGTTTATAGAGGTGCACAAGGTTCAAAGGTTTCTTGGTTAGCTTCAAACAGATTTTCAAATATTATTTTTTTTAAATCAACCTTGGATTCAAAATTACTTCTTGGATGACACCTCTTTCCATCCATTAATTCTGTTTTTAGTTGAATTAAAGGAGAGTGAAGTATTTTCAGTTAAGAAAACACCAAAATTATGGTATTTATCTTCAACCCAGCCTTTCCTGTAGCTGCACATTTTTTTTCAATTAACTCTTTTCTCTTGCCTGTTAATGAACTTTCCACTCAAAGATTTTTTTCCTCAATATATGAATAAAGCTCAAGATTTATCGTCACATATTTTGCTGTCAAGTGCATGTTGGCCCATCTGACTTGCCGTCAGCCTGAAAAGCTTTGGCCAAAATATAATTGCTTAAGTGCTTCTAGACGGCAGTGGGCTATTTGGTCATTAAGGAGACTATTAAGTCATTATTGTTGCAGTGGAACTGCTGTCCGCCTGCTGACGAAACCAGATGATCGGGCTGATGTGTGCTGGGTTGCAGGTTTGCTCATATTTGCACAGATAATTATGGCGTACATTTGAAACACCCTCAGATGTCACATTTAAAGAGGGAGTATACGTCACCGGGACACTTTAGAGCTAATCTCCCACTTTCTTTCTCCTCCTCCTTCTCACCAAATTTTTCCACTCATGTGGCTGTGCTGATGTTGTGCATGTGTGCAGATGAGCAATGACTTAACAATTAGACATGTCAGAGGGAAAGATAGGGAGCAAGAAGGAGTCAAAGAGGAGTGAGGAGGTCAGAGAAAACAAGAGCAGAGAGCAATCGCAGAATTGTTTTACCATCAGTCACACTCCTTGGCCAGCACATCCATTTTAACCCAAACACAGAAAGCCATCACTAAATGCAAATATTTGGATTTAGGCTTGGTGGGAAGTGACTTAATTCTATCTTTAAAGATGTCTTTTTTGGGTGAAGACTTCCAAGGAACACAAAGCAAAATGTTCCACATGATTTGATATGACGCATGAGAATCTTATTTTGACTACAGCAACCCTTGCCCAGGCTTTGGAGACATGGACCGCTCTGGGATCTCAATATTATATTAAGTGCTTTCCATAAATGCTTATCAAGTAACTGCTTTGCACAGCCAGAAATCTTTGGATGTCTATAGATGAAGACAGTCCCTTGGCTTTGCAGCACTGTGTGGTAGTGGTTAGCACTGCTGCATCATAGCAAGAAAGTTCCTGGTCTGATTCTCAGCAGGGGCCTCTCTGTGTGGAGTTTGAATGTTTTCCCTGTGCTTGCATAGATCCAAATGCATGCATGTTCAATTTTTCAGTTGTAAGTTGCTTTAGCTGAAAGTGTCTTCTTAGTGTAATGTAATATGCTGCCTTTTACTTCTCCTGTTTTTAAATCCTTTTCAAACTGCTGATTTGTATCTCGGGGAAATACACTTTCACTGGTTTTATCTGAATTGGAAAACCAAGCATAAACCAAACTGAATATCATATAAATTAATATTGGCATATGGAAAACACAGACCGAGAGCATATAAAGAGTGTTAAAAACCCAGTCTCGGCCCAGACACAGAAAAATTCACCATATGACCACCGTGTGTAAACTCAGAGGTTGCTTTCCATGCATCATGTATTTTTTATAATGTGTTTTCATGCGTATAATAGAGAAACTATATTTGTCATTGCAAAACTTTACCGTGAATAAAAAGTGTTGTTATATTTTGGCTGGATCTGAAAGCCCAAATGATCCCCAGTGATACCGCAGTATGTGTGAGGCTGCAGCCTCAGAAACACAGAGCCTCAGGCTGATGTCTGCTCAAGTCAACACGTCTTCCAATCCAAAAGACTTTACAAGTTGCTTGTTCATCCCCATAAAATCCTTAAATATATCCTCTAAACTAGTTCCTCCATAGGTGACAGGAGATATTCCACATCACAGAGGTGAACGACCATAGAGGACCCACGAATATGACATTGGATAGCTTAACAGAGAAATTTCAGAGGAGCTGCACTATAAGTATGACATCTATTAAAATAGAAACCCAATCTCTTGTCCAGCAGCGACAGGGGGATTCTAGTGACAGCCACCTCTCTTTCTGTGTTTGCACAAGTCACAGCACAAAATAGCCCTAGCTGAGGAAAAGTCAACCTGGTCAGAGGTTGAGCTTGCTACTCTCTCAGATTGGGCACTGCATGCCTGCTCAGCAGTGCCCAGACTTGACCTCAGCAGACTGGCAGTCTCCTTACTGCTCCGCTGCTCGTGGCCCCACTACCACCTCCTACCGTGACCCATGACCCCTGCACGGGAGAAAGGCGCCACCAATATGATGTAATTTCTCCTCGACATGGGCCAGCGACCTCGGCTGCAATGTGACCCCAGGAAAATAAAAGTGGGTGTTTATATGGTGGGAATGAGAGAAACTCACAGGCCAATTTTTTTTTTTTTTAATTTTAAAAAGATCATGAATAAAGTGAGCAATTACAGTTTGGTCATTTCTGTATCACCAGTTCACAGCAGCCTTGTGATGCTGAGACAACTGATATTGTTACACAGAGATGTATTATTACACAGAGCTCATTATTATTAAGACAATGGATAGACTTGACAAATTATGATGGGACTTTAATGATCCACCGTTGTATAAGAAGAAAGAATTCAAGGTGATACTGACTCCCAAAGCTGTAGTTGTGCCGCTTGAACTCTTTAAGTTGACTAAACTTTCTCCAGGCTTTTCCAATCATTCGTACTAGCTGGCCTGCCCAGCTGTCAAGCTACATCAGCTCTCAAAGAACTAGAAAAGAACCATGCAGCATGACTTTTCTTTGTTACCACAGCCTCTAAACTGCCTCTCACAGAGATATCCACACCTCTCCATGATCTAAAGAGACCTTAGAGAGGTCTCAGATGTACAGAGCTCTTGTTGGACCATAATGTCCTAAAGAGAGCTCTTGAACACTTTATGTCCCTTTATCACCCCAAACTACAGAAGATTACTGCTTTAAAACATCTGTTCTACCTCTTTCTGCTACTCCAGACAGGATGCTACATTTGTTTAACTTTTTATTTTTTTAATGACTACCTTTGAGGTCATTTGCACCCCAGCATTAGCTGAACTCTGAAGCTGGTCAAACCAATGCCACACCCAGCTCCTAGTGGTTTTAGCACCATTGAGGAGCCACCACCTGCACCAGGTGCTTTTGAGGAAACCACAGCGTTTCAAGGGATAATTCACCAACATCTGAGTGTTTCTATGTGGCATCAAAGGTTCAGGGTATTGTAAAGTAATGTGTTTTTATTAAGAATAAGTAGGATGTAGGAAGAAAATATTTGGAATCTTATTACCCTTTTCTAATGTTTGAGGTTAGCTTTCACATCACTGCATCAGTTTATTTTTACACTTTTTTTTATCCCTCACTCAGAGTCTGCTTCTCACATTCTTTCTCTGGTGTTTCACTTCTACGTCTTCTGCACCCACACAACTTCTCCCTTGCCCGGGGTGTATCCATCCTCCCGACCTCATCACTGTTACAGTCAAGCGTAAAGGCATTCAATCAACCATAGTGTTCAAATTAAACCACACATTATTTTAACTGAGAATAATGGTCTTCGTGTCAGTTTCAGCAGAGCACTGAACTCTTTTCATACAAATGTGGAAACAAGAGGGCAGGAGGCTCCGAAATACAGTTTTGCTTGAACAGGAGTTGGATGAATTTCAAGTTCATGATCCAGTTTTGACAGAATTTTCATGGCAGTAAACCTCTTATCTACATTTGAGCACCTGCCTTGTAAAAAGCTTTATTGCTCACTGAAACTAGAGTGCATTCTGCCTTTTCACGGATGAATGCATTTTGAAGATTGGAAGAAACTCAAAGTTTCCCAGATATACAAATTATATTTTTGGCAGCTGGACTTTTACTTATAGTCAAGCATGTTTGGATATAATTTAAAACAGTTTTGTTTTTAAGGGTGGCTCTACTGCACTAAATAGTGCTGTTAAACTACAAATACACACACAGGAAAGGAATCCTTTAAGATAATAAGACAATGTCATATCTACAATATTTAACAGATTAAAATACTACAGCAATTGCACTTGTCCTAATCATCAATGAGAAACAATCTGTCTTACAGATATTATTTCTATAGGAGCCGAAACGCTCTCAGGCATGTGCAGGGCATGATGTGGCATTCTGACACCATAGTTAGGAGGTGCAGATGAAAGAGGAGAAGCTTGATGCCTGCTGCCTCTCAAATTAGCTGCAAAATACTCCATATGGTCGCATGGATAGTTTGCCCCTTGCAGATTATTTTGCATCGCACCATAAATGTCCCTACATGGAGCTTTTCAGTTGTGCTGCACATGTATGGCATGTGTTTGGTTGCAAGTGCTTCGTGGATACAAATAATGACATTTTAGTCTTCAGAGTAGATCAAATGGTTTTTGTCTTTTTTTTTCTTTTCAAGAGCCTCTTCCCCTTTTGTTGAAGCTTGAAAATCACTCGCTTGACTCACCATCTTAGGTGACCTGAAGGAGATTCATTAAAAAGACACAGGGATTATTTTTTCTTTATCAAAGATGGATATATACTCCCCGCTTTTTGCTTATCAGGATTTTTGGTTGTTTCGCTCATCTTTCAGTCTCCAATTACAGTCCAATTCTCAAGAGTGCCAGGCAGTCAACATTAATGGATAAAAGAGCCCCCTGCTCCTCTCATGTTCTTTAATCTATGTTTTTTGTGTACACTGCTCCTCCTGACACCCTTTCTGCAGGATTTAGCGGCTGACTATGTTTTCTTAGTGAGGCAGTGAGCCGTCTGTAACCATAAAGCTGTCTCAGTGCGGACGCATTTTAATCACTTTTTTCTCCCCGTGTTGTCTGCTTCCACATTGCTTCTTTCAGGAAAGGGGCAACAACCAAAATCTGTGCACTAAACCTTTGTTGTGGACTACAAAGCCTACTTTCTTTGTCCTCAGAGTGTCTTTACTGCAGGCAGAAAGATAAAGGATACACAAACTGAATATCTGCTCATGCCCTCTCTATGCCTGGCTTGTGCTTGCAAATTCTCCAGATGTTCCAGCTGTGTACACACAGAGAATATGTTGCAAAAGACAGCCAAAGTAAATGTTTTCATTCCACCTTCTTACCTGAGAAAAGTTGAGCCCATTGAGGGGGTGACACTGTTCCTCCACCCGCTCCACCGCTCCTGTCATCTTTCTCATACGTTCTGCCTCTTGAGCCAAGAATAGGTCCAGTACTGGAGTCCCTCGGGACCGGACATCCCACTCTGTCAGGGAGTTGACCATCAGCATCACCCACACTGGCCTCTTCCTCTCCCAGTTCCCCGCGATAGCATTGAACAGGTAGTCTGCATACAGGCCTCGCCCTCGCTGGTCGGCCGTCATCCAGTAAGGCATCATGTGTTTAACGTAATCCAGGTGTCGCTTGAGGCGGCGGTACAAGTCTCGCGGTAGCAGTGTCTGCAGGTTCTCTCCATGTGGAAGAAGCTGGCAGCTGGTCAGTTTGGAGATGGTCAGTGGGTCAGTCAGGTCCAGCTCAAAGAAAACATTATTACTGTTCTGGAAAGCCTGCTTGGAGCTGTTGGGGATGAAGTCCCAGACTCGGGTGTAGGGCACGTGGATGGTACCAAACAAGTAAGAGGGTGGGTGAGGAGGTCCACGCTTCACTCTCCACAGGAAAGAATTTAGGTCACTTTGCTGTTGAAGAGGCAGGGAAAACAGGAATACCAGAATATTCGCATTAGACCACTTCAACTTTCATTAAAACTAATGCCAACACATTTTTGTGGTCGACTGGCTCAGAGGTTCAGGTCAAATGCCATGTTAAGATGATGGAAGGAGAAGTATGAGGACTAATCACCTCGGGGCCATGCCGCAGGCAGGGAGTTTATAGAGAGGCCTTCGGGGCTGTAAACAGACCCCCGTGTATTGTTGAGGTGCATGCCTCAATTGCCAAAGCCTCTTTCAGCCTGGGAAGCATTTTCGAGGCAGCAGTGCAAATATACTCCACTGGAGCCCATAAAAGCCCAAGCCTGAAAGAAACCTGCCCTCCAGTCTGACATAATACTTTTCTTTTGATGGGAGATGTGATGCTGACAGCTCTCTGTGTACACATTCAGTGCAGCACTGTATTTTTCTGGGGTTTGTATAACAAAAATTGTTGTCTTTTATGGTTATCTTCACAGAAAACAATGACACGATGGAAATTTGAAACAATCACAGTCATTCTAAGTGAGCATTAGGCTCTATTGCATTTTAAATATGTTTCTTGTTAAGTGCTAAGCCAATGTGCTGAGCATGTGCTATGGCTTTGATGTTGGCATTATTCAAATATGAAAAAAGAATTAGCTTCTCTAAACAATATCAAACTTCTGGCCACTGAGACACAGTGTAATCAGGGATTTGAGGAATGAAGCCTATTACTGTAAAATAAAGTTATTCTTAGAAAATGTTTGCTTCTAAAATTGAATCAAAATTTCTCTGAGCTGCTCTCC
The DNA here is from genome assembly GCA_028564865.1 of Zenarchopterus dispar. Classification (NCBI taxonomy): domain Eukaryota; kingdom Metazoa; phylum Chordata; class Actinopteri; order Beloniformes; family Zenarchopteridae; genus Zenarchopterus; species Zenarchopterus dispar. Next base: position 15,024,496 of record JAOWBL010000019.1, on the reverse strand, counting down.
AGTCGTGTTGCACACAGCCAAAGCTGCATTTACAATTTCAAATATCGGCCAAAAGTGAGGGCATTCTTCTTGCGGGATGTTCTCCTGTCGTTATTCATTTGCAAAATCTTTTCTTTTTTTTTTTTTCAAATCTTCAAAAATATTTTTGGCTTACCAAACCAAATAGAAAATTTAAATAACTTAATTGCAGTGCGTTACAGGTTTAGTCAAATGTTCAAACACTGTTACTCTAAGGCTTCAAATTTAACGTGGGCGACCCGCCACTCCACGGACACGGACGGGAGACTTTTGGACCGCATCTCTTTTGTGCGTCCTCCATCATTTTTCCAAGAAACTAATCGAGCATTTGTGCGCGTGCAGCACTTTAGTCTCGAGCAAATATTCACTTAGGCCTCTGCCCTAAAATGATGCCTTTTCGACATGGAAAGTGTGGTATTGCTCCACTTAGAGGTCCTGAGGAGAGGCGAGATCCCCTCTGCTGAGAGAGCGCTGACTTTTCTGGAGAGCCACGACGCGCGGGGCTCTTTTTTATGGTGGTAATTACTCTTAATGCAAAACAGAGACCACTGTACTGGACGCATACAAATCACACGAAGCGAAGGAGCTCGAAGTTTTCACTGATCTCTGACAGCAAATCCACTCTGGGACGTTGTGCGCAAATTGACCAAATGGCAGTGATTTCTGTGATTCCAGAAGGATATGTTAAACCAGTAGGGCTCAGCTGCAGAGTATATCCTCCGCCTGAGTTCCTTTGGCGTGAATTTGAGCAGGAGAAGTGTGTTGGACATGATTTCTGCAGTCACGATTGAGCGTGCTTGCTCTGATCTGCGCTGCTGCGCTTCAAGACACATCACAAATTTCCTGTCCGATACGTGTTTCAATAAGCCGCGTGGAGCGCTGAAAAGCGAGCGCTTCTGAAAGGTCAATGAAACTTTTCCAAATGAAGTCAAGTCACCCGTGGGTGTTCCCCACTTTGTCACATAAACAGCCGTGAAGTTGGCGCGCACTGACAGTTTTTCTTGGCAGCCTCATTCATTGTTAAGACTCGGATCTATACCCGCTTTTACTGTTGTGTTACTTCAAAATTAGTTCGGTTTAGGGTTAATATACAGTACACAATATGGGGAGTTTAATATTTATTATTATTATTATTATTATTATTATTATTATTATTATTATTATTATTATTATTATTATTATTATTATTATTATTGCCTAACTCCCAGGATTCAAGATCTAGAAATCCAATTATCATAATTTGTAGGCCCAAACATAGTCAATCTTATTTTATGACGTAATGAAGTCAGTAACTGCATTTCCTTTAAAAGTACCAAAAGTTGCTGACTTCACCCTTAAAGAACTATAGAAGGCAAGAAATAGGATAAAATTCATTGTATTTACGGTGCACCCCGTTGTGGTGGCTCCTTCCAAAATTGTTTGGTTTACCCATCCTTCAAGCAGAAGTTATTAAAGTTGAATACTAGTGAAGTCGAATTATGACAATAAGTGACACAGGTCTGAAAATAGGATTCTCGCTTAATTTGACAAAAATGATAAACCTGGTAGGGTCAAATATTTGAATGGGTTGTCGTGCACGCGTCCGTCTTGGTTTAAAAAAAAGGACGCTCCAGACTTTATAAGGTGCCTCAATAAGACTTACCGACTTTGGTGCGTCGCACTGTCTCGGTCTGCCCAGTAGGTCTGCGCCCCAGGGTGCCACAGTCTGCAGGAGCGCGCTCAGGAGGACGCAGCTGAATCCTGGCGAAAACCCCATCGTGTCGCAGTGACAGGACACTCTTGACGGTCACGGCTCCGACGACTTTTATCTCTCTTCTACTCTGTCTTCTCTTCTAAACAGCCCTTTTGAAGTCAGAAAAACGCTACCGGTGGCCTCTGGGCTAACTTATGGAACTCGACTGAAGGACCATTCCGCCTTCTCGCCATTCCCTGACGCGGTCCACTACAGAGTTTGTTTTGTTTCTCTTTGCAACTTTCCGTGTCTCCCTCCGGCTCAGAGCAGTCCTGGAGCAGGACGTCGGAACTCTTTGGAGAGTTTGCGCTCCGCAAGTTTGGAGCGCCTTGACTGGGCGAGAGAGAGGTGGGACGAAATGAGTACCCCCACCCCATTACACACAAAGTCTGCACAAGCTGCTTTTGAGAAAAGCGAGCGCAGGTTCAGAGCAGGGATGACAGGTTTGCGTGAGTAAAGCCCCTAAAGACAGAGTCAGGAACAGCTCAGACGGGGATGAATGCTCTTTTAATGCTTGTATAACATTCACTCCATGAGATGGTTTATAATCCCAGATTGATCTTTCAGACATCATAGGGTTACTGAAGCTCTCTGGACAATCAGTTAATGTGGACAAATCCTATTGAGCTTGATGCAATTTCCCTCGAATTCTCTTGCTGTAAAGTTTTCATTGGGATTATTTTGTTTAATCCATATTTCTTGGAGATGTTGAAAAACATCACAAATGTCAGACTGAATCTTAAGTTGTTCATTGTATTTCTTGTGTTTGTGCAATGCGTACAACGTCATAAGGTCTATGTACCTTTTTTAATTAGCAGGAAAAAGAGAGGCAAACCCTAGATGTCAGATGAAAGTCCCAGTGCCTGCATCATAGAGGTTTGTTTTGCCTAATTTTCAGCATAGTCGTTTCAAAGATGTAAATGAACAATATTTCAAATGCTGTCATGTGCTTCCTCTTCCAGTGGGCTGCATTTATCTAAGCTCCTTTTCTGTTTGACAAGCCTTTGTATGGGAGTCTTGTTGAGGCAGATAGGCTGTGACCCTATAGGCATGATTAATGCACACAAATAAACAGATCCGACTGGAGACAACTGTGGGGACTGTTTTATTTATTTTACTTGAGCTACTCTTAAGATGTATTAGTCGTGATGTCGAGCAAGCAGGTCTGAAATAAATGCCAGTGTTGAGAGAAAGTGACCCCTCTCTGTGCAGGCCACAGTGTCAGAGCCCCACTGCTCTGCTGTGACCTCAGTTATTGTCCAAGTGGCAGACGGTGTGACAGAGTCAAGTAGTGGACATTTATCATATAGGGACCCCCTCGAACAAGTTGCACCGGGCCCCTGCTTGCAGGCTGGTGGCAGACGTACCTCAGACAAGCAACTCTTTGTCCTTAGATGTGTTCTCCCCTCCTTTCCACTCGTCTTCTCACCGCTTCTGTTGCCGGGCAGCTCTGTTAGCAGCCAACTGTCTCTCCGCACTCTTATTGTATTTTCCATTCAGATGATCGGCCCACTGTGCTGAGTGACTGATCAGCTTGTCTTTTAACAAAGTTTTACATTGTGAAACTGTGAAACGTCTGCCCTTTCACTCTAGACTTGGAAAACTCTTACTTGGTGCTATTCATCAACATTTGAAACTCTCAGAGGCAGAAAAATCGATATGTCTTTGTCTTGAATGCAGCCTCAGATGTTCTAAAATGCATGGAGCAGCACATAAGGGAATTATAATTATAACCTTGCTACTATTTTTCATCCCTTTTGTAGCTCTTGTTCTGAGACAGGTGTAGGATTTCAGTTAGCTACCTCAACTGCTCTAATGTGGCCACCTGTGGTCTCAGGTACCTGCTTTAACCACACCTTGCAGAGAGCTTCTCTTTGAAGGAGCGTTTCACATTCTTGGCCGGTTAGAAGAGGGCTTATGAGCGGCTGGCTGGAGGAGATTCCTGGACAGGGGCCAGTGCTTACACACTGGTGCACATATAGACGGGAACGAAAGAAGTCTTTAAAGTTAATGTTCTGCTAGCAGATTGCAGAAATGCTCACTTGCAGTTTTCTCACATCTGGGAAGGCATTGGACAGAAAGAACGAAAGAAGTCTCTCTCCTCTCCAAAGGTATTTCTAAATATTAAACAAAGTGTCTGTAGCTGTTAATATGCTTTCCAGCACTTTTTTTCCGGCTATTACATTTTGTGTGAACAGATAGAGGAAAGCAAACGTTGAGAAAGAAGAATGAGACTCTGTTAATGTCTGGTGCCTTGCAGCTGCATGGATCCTGTGTCTGCTTGTCCTTGTGGCTGCCTGTTTGTCTGATGCTGTGCAGACGTCCCTCCAAAAAAAAACCCAGTATTGACTCATTGCCTCTGCCACAGTATCGCTGAATTCAATTCAGTTCAATTAAGTTTATTTATATAGCATCAATTCACAGCAAAAGTCATCTCAGGGAACTTTCCACAGAAAGTAGAAAAGTTACATTTGAGTCAAATTAAATACAGCCCAGTTTGGTTCAATTGTGCTTCAATTCAACACGGTCTAATTTAGCATAATGGTATTTATAAAATGTCAATTTGTAAAAAGTTGTCCATGATTATCTTGAACCTTCAATTTGAGTCAGTTTGATTCCTGAGCGGCAGAGGAATGGGGGTCACACATTTACCAGGAAGATACCCTCAGGAGAACCAACCACAGGGAGGGTGAGCATCTCTTTTGACTGGCTGGAGGCGGGGTTAGTGACAGCAGGGAGAAAGAGCCCACACAAGCTTGTGTCTTCCACACCCAATCAGAAGTTGGTTGTTTTTGATCTACAAGTTGCAATTGTGAGGCCAGATTTTGTTAACCCAATCATTTGCTATCATTACAATTTCACATGAAGGAAAAACTGTTTGTTGTGTTTTCAGCATCATGTCAGTGTGAGTGAGGTTGTCCTACACTGCTAAAATTAGCTTCTGGTTTGGCAAAATGCAAAAGGCACAAAACACAAAGGTGAACCCTTCAACCTGGATTAAGTTCTCTATTAGGTATTAATATACAACACATTTTGTGATTAGTGCAAACTTAATTCTATTGTGAAAATGCAAAAAACATCTAACTTTGCTGCTTTTTAGATAGCTACCACCTTTGAACAGCTTCATATCAAAAACAACATACTTAGCGTTCATAAACCTGTTGTGGTCTTGGTTTTTGGTCAGTTCCTGTTTTAGTCTGAAGGCCTGTTTTTGTGTTTAGTTATAGCTAGACTTCCCTTGCTCCTGTCTGCCCTGATTATTTGCACCTGTGTCTTGTTAAGTTCTGTTAGTATATATTGCCTTGTCTTTCCCTTTGTCCTTGCTAGTCTGTTCTCTATATTTCTTTCAAGTTGTGTGCTATGAGTTGTGTTGTATTCATGTCTTTTTTTTTTTTGTTGGTTTTGGCTGATGATATTTTTGAAATTCGTTGGATCCATGCTTGTGTTGCCTTCATTGAAGGATTTTTGATTTTTGTACTCCTGCCATCCACATCTCCTGCACTTGGATCCTGCCTCCGTTTCTTTAGTACACAACAAAACCTGGATTAAGATATCTTTTAGACTACATCAAGTTTGTGATTTGTGAAACCTTTATTCTGTTTGTTAAAAGGCAAGAAAAAGTCTTTTTTTTTTTTCTTTTTTATGGCTAGACCACCTATGACCACATTTAGAGGGGAAAAAAGTATGCTTAGATTGCTCAAACTTGGATTAAATTACTCCTTAAACAGTAACATATGTTTAAATCATATCTTATTGGTTTAAAATTAAATATATATATATATATATATATATTATATATTCTTTTTCTAAAAAGCAATGGGATAGTCCTTTTTACCTTCTGCTGAATTGTAGCTTGACGTCGGAAGTTAATCCCAGAGTCATTTCCTTTGTCCACGCTATGATCAAGTAACACATTCCACATTTGGTTTGAGTGTATTTGATTACAGTTCAGTTTCACCACACTAAAATTACAACAACTTTGTATTTAGTCTCTCTCCATTAAGACCACCTTGGACTTGGCATAGGTGGCTATAACAGTCATGTTTAGTATGTTGTTACAAGCATCTTGGTTCAGATTTTCAGGGTACTGTGACATCATAATCCAAGATCAGACTAGGATTATCTATCTTACTCATGTTATCGCTACCCAATTTCACTTTACCCTCATTTCCTGTACCTCAGAAGTAGTCTGTACAAAGCTTTAACACTGATTTCAAAAGAGAACTAAACTGAGGATAAGGGGGTTAAAGTGGTGGAGTTAGAAAGACAGAGTGAATTTATGGAAAGATAAAGTGAAAGATAGATACCACTCCCAAAAACTGACTGCTATAAATAGAGGTGTAAACACATGGTTGAAAAAGACACAAATTTCCTGGCAAGTTTTGAACAGACCACTGTATAGGTATTTTAGCAATAGCCAGAAAACTGTATCAATTTTTAATTTAATTTTTTTTTTTTTGTATTGGCCCACTGTAAAGGCTTTATATGTCAGCAGAAGAATTTTACACTCTCAAAGATTTATTTGAGAGTCAGTGGAGAAAATCTACGATTGAAGAAATATGGCTCTCTTAATGGTTCTCATAAGAATTCTCATTGCAACGGTTCTGTGTCGACTGATGGTTTTAAGACAACCTAAGAAATAAGAAAACAGTAGAAAGACATAAGGAAACTGTAGAAATATGTTTTAATTTTGAGTAAAAGGATGCTCTCTGAAGTTCTGAATAGCAGCACTGGATGCCAAAGTGATACGTGTATAAAGTGAAAAGTATCAGCTCAAGTACAGAACCCTGCAGAACACCAAACTAGACTCTGGACATGACTTAAATTAGACTAATTCATTAATGCAATTTATTTCACAATAACATGTCGAAGCCTCTGAAGATTGGATTGATCCATCATATAAAGTACTGCACTGATATCCAACAGGACTGGCACATACATGAGTCTACTGTCTGATGCCGTGAAGAAATCATTGACAGCTTTCACTCATGCTACATGATGTGATCTAAATCCTGACTGAAACTCTTTAAACAGATTGCCTCTTTAAAAGTGGACACATAAGTGATTTTGCAACAATTCTTTCAAGAATTTATAAATAAAAGGAGACTGGGTCTGTAGTTGGATAACACTCCTGAATGTAGAGTAAGTATTACAATTTTATTTCTACATAAACTGTAACAGTGCTGTGCACACAAAAATGAGATGTGCTTGTGCACCCTGAACTGTTACTGCAGTGAAGTCTGCCTGACCCTGTGTGGAAAATGTTTTGTTTATTGTGCACACAAGGCCCCCTAGTGGTTTAAAAAAGAATTGAACTCATGCACCGAGAGGGCACAGGTGAGGACAGAGGTGAGACAGGTGACTTGAGGGCAGAAAGGCAGTTCTTCACACAAACTGTACATGTGATAAATACAAAGGAGCAGCTTCTTGCTTGATGCAAACATATATCAGAGACTGGGAAAGACCACATTCTCTCTGTGTCTTTCTCTCTTTCCCTCTCATACACACACACACACACACACACACACACACACATACACACCCTCTACTACCTCCACCCATCTTGCTCGGAGTCCAATATCCTCTGTCCTGCTTTGAAGATGTCAAGGAATAATATTGACTGAGTCTCTGGTGAAATGTTATTATGGTTTCCCTTTCCGGATGTCCTGGGAAAAGAGGGGGCAGTAGGAAGGGGCAGGAGGTGGTAGAGAAGCAGGACACTTTCATTTGAGTATATCTAAGAAGGGCAGGAGGCTTTGGAATGTATCTGGGCTGGGCAGGTGGAGCAAGTAGGAGCGAGGCAAGTCAAAGTCTGCAAGCTAACGTCCGTGTCTAGAGCTCCTTCAGAATTCTCTCACAAACCGACTCTGTTAAGTTGTTTTGCCCCACTATCTCCACTAGCACGTCAGCACATGCCGTGCATGGCTATCTGTCTATCTTCATCTTCCAGAGTGAGCAAAAGCAGAAGCTGAAAGATGAGAGAGAGAGATAGATGACAGGGGTCACAGTCAAGTTTGTTTTTTAAAACCCATCTATTATCCAGATTTTAAAAGAATAATACATCTGTGATGGGTTTGGAGTGACGTAAGAAGGGAGAGACGTGGATCTGAGTAAAAAGGATGACCATTTGCTGTTAGAGATGAAAGTAACTCAGCTTCGGAGGTAATTTTATGTTGCTGTGATGGGATACAGACAACAGACCTATCAACACACACGTTAAACCTACATTTAAAACAAATCAAACAGCAGCAGGTTTTGTCTTTGGAGATATACAATTTCAGTCCAAATATATAAATTCCCTTGTCACTGCAGACTGCATTGATTTAAAAAAAAAAGAAAAAAAGAGGGACTTCTGTGAATCTAACTTGAAAGTCAAGCAACAACACGTGCGTAAAAACACCAGGAGTTTTAGCAAAAAAACAAAAAACAATCAGGTATTAAATTACATGGTAGAATAGGCTTATCTGCTGTCTAAAAGAGAATTAGATGAGAAGATATCACTTTAATCATATTTCCCATTCTATATGACCATACAGAGCTGGTTACAGCAATATAGAATAATCCCATTTGCTGGTTTCAGGCTGATTGGTTTCTGGCTTCAGCTTCGTATACACGGTGGAGATGACACTGATGTCTTGTGAAAAAGGAGTTATTTCTTTCCATAGCTCCGACTTGCATGCATGTTCTCGATGGACTGTCGAATCAAAGTTAAGAAATAAATGCCATCTTTTTGTGTTCTTACCACAGCAACATTTTAAGAATGAGCATGGAAGCCTTAAATGAGCTGGATTTGCGAAGGCTTACACATTAGCTTGTTAGGGTATAGCTTGTTTCTTATCATTGCTTGGGAAAACAATCTGAATCTGAACATAAAGACAAAGTAAAGCTTTTTTTAATATGCATTTTTCTTTTTTTCTGGGTTTTTTGTGATTTCGTATTGTAAAGAAAGCACTGAACAGTTATGGTGGAGGATAGATTGAGATCTAAATGGGAAAAAAAACAGCTACATAAAAATGTTTTTTGCAGCAATATCTTTGAAGAAAAGGAACTTTATTAAGCTTATGCCATTGAGGAAAAAACATCTGCTGATCATGGGGTAATATTTCATACCCATGTGATATGGATTCAGTTAAATATTACCAAATTCAGGAAGCTCATGAGCAGATGCATATGAAAAGACCTCTACAGCCAGTCATATATCCCTTAACACACCTCAAAATTCCCAGTAAGGAGACGTAAGCTCACCGTATTCACAGTTTTATCAACTTAAGTATCATTCAAATCTGTGAATAGACTGCTAAAGAGCAGTGCGTTCGAGACTGCCCAGAAATCTCACAGAGCCTTTGCTGGAGGACTGGTGAAAACCCACCAAAGAAAACTAAGCTGTGATACTTGTCGAAGGGGATTTTATTGATTACTGACCACACAAGGTGCCCAGAGGTTTCCTCAACAACCTTGTTCTATTGGTCTATTTTGAAACTTCAAATCAGCACTTTTTTTTTCATGTTAAAATATCATTTTCACTTTATTTTGAAGGAATCTTTGTTCAGTTTTAGGAAGCATCTTCTGGCTTACACAGTCTCCTGCCCCACCATCAGCAAAAACCAGCCAAACTGACTTTGGACTCTTGATTATATCACTTTATGGCACTGTAATGTCACCAACTAAAATAGCTCACAGAGCTACTGCAGATTTCACTGCAAAGGCAAGTAAGAGACTCAAGAAAGTGATGAAAGAAGAGAAAGTGACTGACCGCACAAGAGACAAAACAAGAGTAATCATTGGACAACATTGAAAATGTTACTTAACCTCTGTGCCTAAAAGGGGACTCAAAGAACTAAAAGTTTCTTTTTGGTGGTTTATGGAAACATGAAAGTAATTTCCCTCACACAGAGGTCACAGAGAAACATATCTTCTCAAACTGGATGGTATAGTAGTATACAAAAATTTTGACAACAGTGCCCAGAACATCGCATGTAGTTGTGTTTACATGCGAGATTTCCACTGGGAGGATCATAAAAGCGTTCCTTAAAAATCTATTTCATGAATACTGAGGCTGTCGGTGACCAAACATCATACTAAGACATGTCATATGAGGAATTGAACTGTCCATTTGCTGTCTTTTGGATAGGACACAAAAGCCTGCATTGTTAGTGTCAAAATACTGCTGCTGTCATTATGGAAATGGTTCCTGATCATTCATTCATTCGTTCATTGCTCTATTCATCTATTTTTGTATACACACACCTGATCCCTTCAGAGAGACACATATCCCATGTTTGTTTTCTAGAGCCTATAATGCTCTCACATCAAAGGCTTGCCTGGGAAAGTCACCCTGTGATGTATTATGCTCTCTCCCACTGATCATTGGCATTGTGAGTAATTGCATTATCCATATCTGTAACCCCTCTTCTTTCTTCTTTCTCCCTCTGCCCCATTTACCCCCTGAAAGCCAAAGCAGAAGAGGTGGAGGAGTGAAAAGAACCCTCTTGCTGTTAAGCACATCTACCTTTTAGCTATTTGAATGGCAAAAGAATAAGATGTGGAGGGATAATTATGTTTCCCCTCTTGTCATTTCAGCAACTATAGCAGCGATGCGACAAATCTCAGCTCTGAACAATAGTTTCCACTGATATCATAATATTACTGAAACATCATGTTTCTAATGTAGGTCTCTGTGGTACTGTTGCTAGTTATTGTCCTGTTTGTGGTTTATTCAAGCAAAGGTTCAAGAAAGGCTCCCACAGTTAAATAAGGCATTATTCATCGACTGGAAATGCGGTACAAACAGCACATGCTATGATGTCACAGAGTCAAAACCTCAGATCTGAGAACCATACATAAATTCCACCTTCAGCTATCAAATGAACTCTTCTGTAAGTGGACAAAAAAAAAAAAAGGATTTGGATATGACCTTCTTCTGAAGGTGACCATCTACTACTACAAACTTTAAAGATCACCTTTTCATCCAAAGTGTTTTAATGGCATCAATCATGTTAAATTCATGGCATCAAACTTGTTCTCGGTCAAACAATATCAAGCTTATTTTCTAGTTTATGTGAATTTCTACTAAGTAGAGAAAGCTAACCCAGGCCTGAGCCAGTCCTCGGCTGAGTTAGTTTAGTTTGGTGGCAGTGAAGCTGTTTATTATGCATTACTTGAGGGTTTATTTGGTGTCCTGCACTACTCTGTCTCTGCTTGTGTTGCATTCCTTGTGGCGTGGCTTTTGTTGCACATAATTGTGTTTGATGGCAGAGTCTTAGTCATAGGCTGTCTTGAGGCAGGTGTCCAAAATACCCCACAGTATATACTTGGCTGTTTGGACGGACTTGTGGCTTGAATGTGTGTTTAAAAGTATAAAGGAACGTATCAAAAAACCAGACCTGTGCAGTAGATCGGTTTCCTTTGGGTCAGAGTTGACCTCAGAAAAGCTTAAAATAGGCCCAGGAGAGGAAATATCTTGACACAGCTACTCTAGAAAGGAATGCTTTGATCAATTTGATTAAGAAAACCCAACTCCAGCAATAAGGTCAGTGCAAGTTTTGTGGGAGAAAGCGGCAGTAAAAAATGTTGTAGCATGAACGTAATTGTTATGGGTACAAAAAAAAAAAAAAGAAGAAATGTGACATTTCATGCTTCCTCTCTGTCATCTGTTCTTTTGTTGGTCTCTGTCTGTTTCCCCTCACATCTTTGGTTTTCAGCTCTGTTTATTTTCAAGTTCATTGAGCTGCTCTGCAACACTTGGCTGGTACGCTTCTGCGGACCTCAAGAGTTAAGCTCACGTGTCAGACTGGATATGCATTCATCTGAATATGAGAAGTGAAGTGACGAGGGTGAACATGGAAGCGGCAAAAAAAATGAAATGCAGAACGAAAAGGCGTTGATGGAAAACAATTGATGTGAAGGCACCCAGGAACATCGCAGAAGGAGATGATTAGGTGTGATTGATGACTCTATTGATACAGCGCAGGCATAATTCATTGCTTTTAAGGCCATCTTTCAAGTGTGTGCAGTTAAGGGTTTGTAGACAGATAGTGGAGGAGAAGGAGGACTTTTTCAAGAAGTGTGTCAGTTGACAAGTCAGATAATCACACATGCAGAAACACATAAACGCTGATATGGATACGCACACGTAGGCGTGCACACACCGCAGACTTCCTCCTGCTCTCTGGGCATCGTTCCTTCAGCTACTCCTCACTCTCGCATTGAGTCGTTCTCGTGGTTGACAGGGAGCAGTGGAGCTGTCAACAGGCCCAGAGCCTGCAGAGAAGCAGGCGTCACTACCACGCTGCACGCTCTTACACACACTCACACACACACATAAACGCTGATATAAACACACATCCGCACAGGCTCACACAGTTGAAACATGTCAAGCAGCATGGCTCTTTTGACAAAATACACAAAAAAACACACATTGTAGGTCAGGAGGAACACATTAAGCAGCTCTGCTTGTGTGACTGAACTATAACACACACACGTGCACACACACACACACACACAAAGAGCAGGAACACATTAAACAGTGTGACTCTTATGACTGAATACACAAACACACACGCAGACACATGCACAGGAAAATATACAAACAGTCCTCAAAGGAAAAGTCCACAGAAGTAATTTTCTGCTTTTTCAGCTGATGTTGAACATGTGTCACGATTTAGTCTGTAATCTACTGTAAGAGACTGAACAAAGAAAATACACCAGCTTCCTCTGTTCTTTCATTTCTAGGTTTGTTTATGGACTTGCCTGGAGCTGTGTTTGGGCTCCGAGGGAATGCGGACACGCTGCTGTGCTGCAGTGTGTGTGTGTGTGTATCGCTAACCCCTCAACTCTGTCAAGACACTTTCATTGAGTGATGCGGATAATGGATATCAGCCCAGATTTGTTGTCAAAACAAGCCTCCTATTTATTGTGCTGTGATTGTTTTGTGACAGGGAAAGATTATCATGACTCTTTTAGCAAACCGAGCTGGGAGAAAAGCTTCACATCAATAACATCGTGATGACAGCCCTCAGTCTCCACCTGGCCTCATGCATGATGAATTACAGCCTGAATCTGACTGAGCTCGGACATTCATGCTCAACAGGGGAGTCAATGATCTGTTTCAGCAGACATGCGTACATAGTGGAACCTACAGTCGTTTGCACGTATGCATGTGGCGCCTACACATTTGTAATAGAAAACTGTGTGTTCAATGTGTACACTGAGATCTTGGACACGATTCAGTAAATCTGTTTTGTGTTGGTTCAGTATCCCGTTAGAAGCAGCTTGCAACATTATCTCCCTGCAAAGAGTTGCAGCACGTACAGGATTTCACCCCAACAACAGTAATCAGTTAAACAGTAATCTTTAGACAAATGCTTGTATTTTTTTTTCAACGCAAAGCCTATCTCATTCAAATTTGTGAATTAATGACAAATTTGTTTCTGTTTTGTCTCGCAGATCGAATCTCGGCATGACTCAAAAACTAAAGCCCTTCACTTCAAAGTATTTTCCATGCCTGCACACAATTGTGATTTGGTTTCAAAGCTTTTTAAAACTTAGCTGACTTTGTAACTGAAACAGTTATCTTTTTTTAAAATAAAGAAAACAAAAGCTAAAAATTAAAAAAAAAAACTATTCATGTGAATGGGAACAAAATGCCCTTTTTTTTAATCGCCCCAAGATAATGAATTTCAATTGAAAGTCCTTCTTTTTTGTTGTAATGCAGCAACACTTGCCTAACTATCTAAATGTTTCCTCACAAGGTGCAAGGACTAATTTGTCTAATCCAATACTTTAGTTTCTGGATGCATTGAAAATGAACAAAAATAAACACTAACTGAAAATGAACCTACACTGTGAAAATGGAAAAAGTTGAGAAATTCAAAAACTTTAAGGCAACTTCGAGCACCAGGAATGTGTTTTGAGGCCAAGTCAAGCATTTAAGTTTTAAAGAAAACCACATGAATTGTATGTGGGGCCAACTAAATATCATTTGGTCAGTTAAATCATCTTTCATAGCTTAATAAACTTTTAATTTCAAGTTTTACATACTATCAATTTCAAATAGAAAATACTATCTTTTGTTCAGTCAATATATCTTTGAGAATAATGAAAACATCAGAATTTGCTGAGAGACATGAACTGTGTCAACCATCCATCCATCATCTATACCCACTTAGTACATTGCAGGGTCACAGGGGTCTGCTGGAGCTTATCCCAACTATCTTCAGGCTAAAGGTGGATGTACACCCAGGACAGGTCACCTGTCCACTCAACAACCTTACATGGTCATTATCACTCATATGGGCAATTTAGAAACACCAACTGGCCAAACTTAAGCTGCATTTACATTTGCGGGGGTCTAGGGTAAAACCTCGGGGCTGGAATTGTAACTGGACCAACCTTCTTCTCTGTTCTTTGAGTTATAGGGTCTCCATTTACAGTGACAGAACCAGCAGGATGTACGGACTTGGCAGTCTACCACTCCACTTTCACTCTTTGCCTACAGCCAATAAATAAAAACGGATGATGGGGAAAAAAAAGGAGGTTGCATCGTTTCAGTTTTATGGACGTGTTTATTGGAATGATGGCGATGAATAAGAAGAGACAACACTGAGATGGCTGAATAATGTCACCCCTGCCAACAACATATCCAGTCAGCACAGACTCAACACCGACCCCTCCCAGCAGCTTTTCCAGGTCAGTCTGAGTACCTGAACCCACAGCAGGTGCATGGTTCAGCTCGGTAAAGCTTCCTGAGAATTCTCCTTACAGGGCCATTGCTGATCATGGAGACACGTGTTGATGATTTAGACCCCATAAAATGTCCCCGGATCCCAGCTAGTGGAAATGGACCTGTTTTTTGGACTGTTTGGGGAAACTGAAGCATGCAGAGAAAAGCCACGCAAGCATGCGGAGAACGCACAAACTCCACCCAGAAAGGTCCCGGCCAGCCTTCAAACCACACTGTTTAAAAGTATTTCAGGGGAAATGTTGATGTGACTATTTCCTTTTAAGTAAATTTATTGCAAAAAATTAATGTATTTTCCTTTTTTTTAGATTATGCATAAGTAATTTTCTCTGAACTCAATATTTCCCATCTTAAAATTGATTTTGTTTGACTTCATTATAAACTGATTTCACAAAACTTTGTTTTACCACTTGTATCAGAAGCAAATTGTGGGACCACACCCACTTGAAGCAGAAGAAGAACCAGTTTGGACCATTTTCACACCTGTTTCAGCTACATGTAAGAGCGTCATTTTCCTTCAATGATATTGAAAGATAATTATGATAAAACTTCACACCACAGAGGTAAGAGCTTATTTGTATTTGGCAAAGTCAGATTTTACTTTAATTAAACACTTTTTAAAAAAAAAATATACATTTTCTCCTTTACATTTTGAAATGTCATCCTTTAAAGTGTCGTTTAAAGTGTGTTTTTTCTCTTAAGGGTTTTACTTTTTCAGTAAAAATATATTTTTTGTGTTTTCTGTAAAGGCCTAGTGCCCTGCATTTCTGAAATTGTTGCCTCCATCCCGTAAAATAAAATAAAGCTAAAATGTATTTTGTCTTATCTTTTTTTGAGAACTTTTCTTTCTATCTGAAAGTGTTTCGCTGTAGATGATGTTACATTTCTTTAAAGTTCTATTTTATTTGCAGTTAAACAATAAAACAAGTGAATGGAAATGAAACAGTCTCTAATGTGGAAGATATCAGTTTAAATTATCTTTTGTAATTTTTGAAAATTCTGCTTAAAGGAACTGTCATCTGACATGTTTTTTGGGATTTTTTGTTTGTTTTTTTGTTTTGTTTTTTTGAAAAATGTCTTGGTTTGTCAAGGTAAAGCTTGAAAAGTTTGTCGTCATGTGTTTGTATTGCATAAAGAGAACAACAGAACCAACCTGAAAATGCTCAGTATGATGACCTAAGAATGCCATGAGCATCATCTCTGAAAGGTATCCCAGTTCTTACGGATCTTGGCAACTTTGCCAAAGCATCCAGTCTTCTCACTGAGATGACGTATGCTGTCAATCTTCAGAATTTAACCAAACTTGACAAAAATGGTCGCACATGAGACATGAACCCCTATCTAGTGAGTGACAGTTCCACATCCTCCTGATGCAGGATTACACACTCCTTAAAACTAGAATGGATTCTACACAAGAAGACTTTAATTTTTTTTTTTTTTGTCCATTATAACAAATTCAATAGCATTTGCAGTTCATGAACTTTCATAATGAAGACATGAGTTGTACAAGGAAAAGGAGATGAGGGTGACGTCCCCACTAACCAGAGGTCTGGCAGGAGCGGCCTGGTCTGACTGCAGAGGGTTAAAACATACCCTGCATTACTCTGCGGGGAGTTCAGAACAGTGCAAGTGAGACACTGGTTGATTTATGAGCCAGAGCCAAGCACAGCGCAGTCTGCAGGGCTGAGGCACGCCACCATGATTGAAAGTCACATCTAAGCCAAAGCACTGGCCAGCCTCTCACCAGGCCGCACATACCCAGAGATGACTGCGCTCTGTTTTGATATCAGAGCTTCACAAATGAAGTTGACAGGTTCATATTTACAAAGTAATTTGAGCACACAGGATACAGGAGTCTACGGTTTTTACGGAGTGGCTTTTGGATTTTGTCTGTCATAAGTCTCTCACTCTTCTTTTTGTTCACTTAACTGTTATTTTCTTCTTTTCCTAACTGTTATTTTCTCTTTTTTTCCTGGTCCTGCCATGTGCATTGACACAGTGAAAGACACAGTGATTTTCAACTTTAGTCATTCAAAATCAAATTATGAGTAAAGAAAAAGATAATAAAAACTTGTTTTGAGCATCTACGTCTTATTGTGCCATCACTGATGCTGAAACTGATCATTTTGTCTCTTGGAATCACATTTGCACATTGTCTGGTTTGATCTCATTGTGCAAAAGCCTGGATATCAGATATCAGGCACATGATCACCCAATATGTCTTGCAACTAACCCTGAAGTCTGGAGTCAAATTGTGGAAGATTGGGGTTTGGATGTTGTGGGGCAGCTCATAACAAGAGTCGGCTAGTAACATTTCACTGTCAGCAGCTTTCAGCGATGACGTCTCGGCGGGTAAATGAGACATGGCCTGTTGCAGACCAAGGAGGAAGATAACCAGCAGCGTATTGCTGGCTTTAAGCAAATCACCAACACCGCCAACAAACCGGTCCATAACAAAATATTTTACAGCATCGAAATGAGCTGTGTGTTTCTTGTCAGCGGTTAGAGCTGGAGTGTCTCGGGCACATATTGCAACCACAGTAAAATTATATTGGCCATTTTGTGACAACAATGTCTAATCAGGTTCCAAAGCTTTGTGCTCAATTATGCAATGTTTCTAAACATGTAATAACAAATATTGAACAATTTCCTGACAAAGTGCCTGATCAAAGACAGCTCTTTACAGAGCAAATGATGATGGATGATACCATACACAAAGAAAAGAACTACACATATATATATATATATGTATATATATATATATATATATATATATATACATATATATATATATATATATATATATATA
>JAOWBL010000019.1:14978513-15007098 GCA_028564865.1 Zenarchopterus dispar | reverse complement strand
TGGTGAGGAAGAATCACCGATGTTGTAGTGGACATGAACAAGCTTCTTATTGAAGACAGTCTGTCGTTGAATCACTGTGTTGTGAAGAAGATGTTCAGTGTTGGCTAATTGTTTTTCATTTTATGAAGCGTCCATCTTTTCACAATCAAATCTAGGGGCTCCAGAACACTCTCCAGAATCAACTAGAATCATTATCTTTGTTTATTCTTTTTTTTTTTTGATCACTAATGCTCCCACAACAGATGACTGCAGATGAGACTGAACTATTCACTGCAGACTTACAAGAAATATGCAACATTTTGCTGTAAACAATATGATTCCTCAAGAAATGCGGTCTGCTCTGTCCCTTCTTGTAGATAGCATCAGAGTTGTGCCTTAAGTCCAGTCTATTTTCCAGGTGAACATCAAGAAGTTCATACTGAATTTGAGTCACTGAATTTGACTGGTAAACAATCAAATTCAGTGAATATTGTGATCACTTTTGAAAGGGATTAGCAGAAGTCTCTCTGTGCAGTTAGCTTGTTATCCTCTTGCTTCTATGAGGAGAACATACTAACTTGCATGGGTTTTCTTCAGCTACTTAAGCTTCCTTCTGCAGTTGAAAAACTTGACTGATGTTTCTAAATTCCCCATAACGAATTTGTGAAAAAAAGACCTTCAATTGCCTTTCCATTCTTAGTGTATTTTATTATTGTGCCATATTGTTCTTGTTGGAAATGTTCAAATCATGGAGTCTGTCCAACTCTTATAAACATGGAATTTTACCTTTGAGCTGAACCAAAAAGACAAACTCTTTGTCCTTTTTACTCTCTTCAAAGCGTATATGAATATCTTTATTCTAAAGATGAATATCCTGCATAGTTTTTCTTCTCATATAAAGCTCTATAACCACCAACAGTATCTTAGTATACAATTAGTAAGCAAACAAAGTAAGCTTAAAACTGTTTATTCTTCAGTTTCACAAAAGGTACAAGAATATTCAATATCAAGAGCAAATCTTTAAAGTTTTTTTTAACCACATACATTTGGACATCTTGAGAATAAAATATATTTCTCTTTATGTCAAATGTATGTTTCAAATGAATTTGAAACAGGTCAAATAGGCAAAAAACAGAAAAAAAAAAAGATAGATTATTTTCCAGGCCAGCAGGGCTTGTTTGTAAAAGTTTGACAGTTTTATGGTTAATTTATCAGTCTTCAAATTACATTTACTTAATAGCTATTGAACAAAAAAAAAACATTGTTAGAAAATAGATTCTAAATATTATCTCCTTTTAACAGATTCCATTCCATCCTGTTTAAAAGCGATTTTAAACACTTCTGTGAGCACACTTTTCTCCAAGACTGAGGACATAACTGGGACAGGATCTCTCTTATCAATGATGGAAATCTGGCTTGGAAAGTCTTTCGTGATGTTTTTCTTGAAGCCATAAATAAACATGCCCCACTTCACAAATTTAGAGTAAAATGTCAGGACAGTTTCTGGTTTATTCCTCATCTGTCCAGTCAAGGGGAGAGATGACTGGCTGACCTTCAGACAATTTAGTAACAAATGTACCTCTCTATCTGAGTTCTGTTTCCCTAAAAATACTGATCATTTAAATATTCCTAAAAGTTTTTAGAAAGTATTAAAATATTACTATGGATGTCTCACCATAAATGACTAGCCAGCATCACAAAGGACTCACCAACAACAACAGATTAGTCAGCCACTTTCAACTGCTTTAATGAACACTTTGTTTCCTCAGAGACCTCATTTGATTCATTATGCTCAGACCAAAACAGCCAAGCAGGCAATCTGATCCCTCCGCTGTCCCCTCTTAATCCTGTGGCCCAACCATTTCCTTTTACCCCTACTGATGCAACACCCATACAAAGAGCTCAGCTGGATCTTAGCGTTAGAACCCAACATCTCCCCTTTATGAGAAGCCACCAGCTAAATCGTGGAATATGCAACAACTGAGAAATAGCTCCAAAAATTGATAGCTTTACCTGAGTTCTTTAGCTTTACCTGAGGTGAAGCCCTGCAACCCAATATTTCACATTCCACCCTATCATCCTGGAAAGACCTTCAGATGGATTTGAAAATGCAAGAACTGCTCACTTAGGTTAATTATAAATCTAATTTAAAGAACAGAGAAGCATTCTCTTGGTGCATGTAAGTGCTGTATTTGAGGCCAAGTACTGTGTTCTGCTTGTTTCTATGTGATGGTTTTGTTTTGTTTTCTGTATTTGAGTTGTAATTTTTATGTATATTTATGCAGCTGTCTGAACCAATTTTACCTTATTAAATAAAGGACTTACATTTCACCTTAAATGTATCTTTCAGTGTCGCATAATTCAATAACGCCATACCTCCAACTATTTTAAAAGTACATAAGACATTCATCCACAGCTAATGCTTTATTCCTCCAGATGAAATTACATTTTTTTCAAAGGATTTACAAATTTCTGTTGGCAGATAAGTTTACATACAGATATTTGGATATTCCTTCAGCTTTGGAAAACAGGACCTGCCTGTTAAATTAAAAGATTTTTCGTCAACCAAATTTTATTTTTTTTCCTGCTTTGGAGTTGCACCGTGTGCAAGCTTCAGTGAGTTATTATATCTTTTGTACAATATTTGAACAGCTTTTAATTGTTTTTCAAAGCCCAAATTTTTGATACCTCAAATCATAAATTAGTGGTTTATGATGTCAATGTCTATATTCTTTCCTGCCATGAAACCTGATTTTTCCTCATCAATAGCACCATCCAAACCTGACTTTTTAGCAACTCTAAGTACAGATATCATTATTCAGCAAGCTTATTGGCCTCTAATTCTTAGTAATTTATTATTCTTCGGCTGATCAATCAATTTAATAGGACATTGTTCAAGAGTTGGAGCCAAGGTTAAACCACATCTCAAAGTCCTGCATAATGAGATTTATGTCAGAGCTGATGAGGCTGACTATGCACTGTCCTCAAAAAATGTGACCTCAACCACTAGAGGTCTCTTTTCCTGTGTGTTATCTTAAACCTGAAGCAGTAAGTTTCAAAGGGAGTATTTTCCTTAACAGGAGACATGCATCTCACCCTACACTCAGGTTATATTCATATGTAGCATTTAATCCTGTTCAGTTTGCTGTCTCTAAACCTATATATATATATCATATCAATTCCCTTTGAAATATAACTTCCCTTCAGAAAAAGTTAGGACGGTGTGTAAAATGTAAATAAAAACAGACTGCAATGACTGGCAAATCTCATAAATCCATATTTAACTGCCATAATAGAACATAAACAACATGTTAATGAAACATTTTGCCATTTCATGGAAAATATGAGCTCATTTTCAATTTGATGACAGTAACGCTTTTCAAAAAAGTTGAAACAAGGGCAACAAAAAACTGAAAAAGTAATTGCCGCAGATCAAAAGCAACTGCAGGAGTATTTCACAGCTAAGTAAATTAATCGGCAGCAGGTAAGTAACATTACCGGGTATAAAGCGAGCATTTCAGGGAGGCAGAGGCTCACTGATGTAAAGATGGGAGGTTCGCCAGTCTGTGACAAACTGCCTACAAATTCTAGAACAATCTCAGGAAAATGTCTAAGGTGGCATCATAATAAAAAAACAGTCATGTTTCATGAAAATCACTGCATGGCCACAGGAGCATTTTGCAGATTGAACCAACCCCTGTGACATGGCCCACAGGTTTTCTGAAGAGCTTTAAAGCCTCTTTTTTCTCGTACTGTGCGGCACCATATTGGAAATAAACAAACAGTCCTGGGAACCTCGCTGGACCATGACTACCTTATATCAGTTACAGTCATTTTAGCTTGTCTGAATTATCCTATTCTAACATATGATGCTGATAAATATTATTTGTCATACATCCTGCTTAAATCTGTCCAAACATCCTCATTTCAAGTGTTGCTACTGAAACAAAGTCTGAAACGAGTGCTTCCGGAGCAAAAACAAAGATAAGAAGCACTCCGCCTCTTGTTTCTTGTCATTTCGGTGGCAAAATCAGAGACGATCCAAATGTTTGGCTGACGCTTAATCAGCATAATCTGCATTCTCCAGGCAAACCCACACACTGTAATCTGTAAAATAAAAATAAATAGCACAAGAAAATGTTTTTTTTTCCTAAGTTATGAATGACTATGCTCTTATAGATCTTATTCACTGCTCAGAAACTATGAACAGAAGTCAGTATATGCTAAGCATCAAAACTGAAGACAGTTAGCCACCGGTTGTGCTGGCTGCTATTCAAGAGACCACTTCCCTAATAATACATAAATTTGTTGTTAATACTTCTGCTATAATACTGCAGCAGTCACTGCATTTGTTTTTAGTTCCATGTTTGCTTCAATCGAGAAGTTGCAATGGTGGTATTAAATGAAACTAAGTTAGATATATGCTGCAACTGCCACAGTATTATGATTATTATTGCATATGACATGGTAACCTTCAAGCCGAAGTAAAGCAAATTAAGATGTTTCTCTGAATAAACAAGTCACTTGAAGCCATATGTATCATAATTGATTCATTGATTTCTGAGACCTCTGCACCACGCCATGATCAAAAAACAAGTTTTATACAATAAATAAATATGCAAATAAGAATAAATTACCAGCATGTTCATAATGATGCAAAAAAAATATTATTTAGAAACTGTTATAGACAAAATTGCAGGTGTTTTTAATTTCAGTATATAATGAACACTTCAAATTTTTTAAAAAGTATTTTCTTATTTCATCTTTGAGGCATTAAAGATTTTAAATATGGTCAAAGTACAATGTTTCAGAATCGACTGATTTGTTTGTGTACGATGGCAAGAAAGGTTTTTCTTTGCGTGTGTGGAATCTAGATTTGCCTTGACTGATCTCAAACGCTCCCTTTTAAACTATTGTTTTGCTGATAAGAACTCAAGTGTTGAAATAAACACATGCACTCCTCCTTAATGTGAGTTCATTTCCCTCCAGCCCAAGGTGTGAGCTCCCGTCGCTGCTGGATGTGACTAACTTCTTGCTCAGGAAATACTTATGAGCCTTATTTCTTTTGGCAAGTAACTCTAGATTTGGAGGGAAAATGCATGGGACAGAGGCACTATGGCAATTCTTTTCTACCACTGAATCCGGCTTATCTGCTCTTTATACTTTATGAGTATCAGTATTCCAACAATATAAGTATTGTGTCTGTGCAGTGTGGCTTTATCTGTCTTACACCATTGCAATTGTGTTCTTTTGAGAACTGTGTGTTATTTTGTCTAAAAACCACCCGACTCTGTTTCTGGTCAAACTTCCCTTACTGGCGAGTCTCTGTGTCACTCCTTGACATTTGTGTTTTGACCAGTGTTTCGGAATGCTGCCTGGAAAGAAACAGTTTCACTTTTGTTAATCACCTTAAATGATAAAAGCAGGCCTTAACAGGAGCCCTAATTTGACTATCCAATTTAAAATCACTGTCCATCTTGTTGAGAAATGGCAAATATGTGCTCTAATGACATCATTGTCTTTGCTTATGTACTTTATGTAACTCTTTTTATCATGTCAAATCATGTTATGAGGGAGTACAAGGTATACTGCACAGCGTGCCTTTATCTGACCTGTCATGGTATGTGATAAACATGAATATCACAAACTGACAGCAGTCATTTACAGTCCTGTTTCAGAAAAGTTTCCTGACACATCTTAAAAAATACTTAAAAACATTGGTAATGGGCAGTTTAAAAAATGTTATCAGGGGTCTCAAATCAACAAAGTTGGACTCGCAGGGGCCATTATGTCCAAAAACCATGACCTTTGTTTTCTTTTCATTAAAATTAAAAACATTCAGGACCAACCAAGCTTTAAAATTCTCCAAACGATCTAGCTTTATGGGCTATCTTCCTTTGCTAATGTTCTCAGGAGATCCCCACATCATGAAAACATAAATGGAAAAATTTAACATTGTTGATAACTTAAACTATAAGATAATCAAAACGTGTTTTATCTAAGCCAGCAAATTTCTTTGTGTACGTGTGTGTGTTATGTCATACTTCCGTCATCAGGGGGTTAACTAATCAGAATCTAAAAACCTTCTGGACTTAAACATGTAATTATAGCATCTCCAAAATTCACAGTCAAGCCGATCAGTCATTTAACAAAATGTATCTAAAATCACAACAATATCAATGTCATTAACAGTCAGGCGATTTACTCCACACATTTAGACAACAACTGTCTGTCCTCAAGAGAAACAACATTGTGCTTCCGGATCAACCCTTGCTGGCATCGCCTTTAAGAGGATCTTCTTAAGAGGAAGATCCCCTCAGTTGTAGAAAGAGCTGACCAAAGTGTCAGCCCCAAACTAACAGTACTGATTCAGGTTCTGCAGCAAATGTGGAAGTGATTAACTTTTCTTTTGATCTTCATGGTGACGGCTGACGAAAAGGATTTTTTCAAGTTATTGCAAATCGTTTGTTTCATAGAGCTAATTTGTGTCCTTCTGAGTTTCTTCCAGAGATTTCCACCAATGGGGGCTTGTGAGGGGTCCATCTGAAGCTTCTATCCTCCCATCAGCTGGGTTGTGAATGAGTGAGTGAGTGTCTGAGCTTGAGAACTATGTGTACGAACGAGCACTGGTTCTGGGTCCAAAGTCTCCTTCTCCCCCAGAGACGAATAGTGGCTACAGAAGGAGTCTTTTTGGAGTTTTTGCCTCCATTAGACATACATCAGGATTCTATGACTTTAAGAGCTGGTTTTGAACATTTTGAGCTTTTTGAATATTGTGGACGAAAAAAGTCTGATACATTGACACACCCACCCACTCCTGCTGTTTAAGAGAAGAACGTGACAGCCAGCGAGTTCTGGTGTCACCAACGTTGGGATCTTCACTGGAACAGGCAAGACTTTTGGTTTAGCTTAACCCTTTACAGGGCAGGTAACCATATATTGTGACTTTGGACCTTGAGACCAAACCTATTACCAGTAATTATTCAGTTAAAAAAAAGGAAAGGAAATAAAAGCTCCTTTAATATTCTCTAATAGCCCTCTAGAATGGAAATTTTAAAGGAATTTCAGGTGTTTCATTGACTGCCCTATAAATGGTTCAGGGTTAATTTATTTACTAGGTTCAGTTCTATTTTGTTTGTGTTTTTTTTATTATAGGGTCTTTGAGTTTCTGATTTTGCTAAGGCTAATGTTACTGGTTATTTTATTTTGTTCCTGCCTGCTTGAAATCTGGATCATTTGTTTAAGCACACAGAATTCCATGGAAAATACCTGGTACTGGAATATATTAACTTTAGTCCACATGATAAGGTCATTTACAGGATGATGTATAACAGATTTCTGCGATGTACCAAACTCAGAGTGCTTAGTTATTTCAACTTTAATTAGGCTTCAAAATACTGTATTCGTGATGATGAGGACCTTTCATGAGATTAAATAATTTGCTCTTTCAAAAAGGCGCCACATTGATATTGACATGAGACAGCCCCATTGTGATTTGACCAAGGACAAGTGAGATGTTGAATGCCAGAAAAAAAAAAGACTTCTCCTAAAGCTATGACTGTAAATGGTGTTTTTTCCAAGAAGGGGTTGAGTCCTGCATACTGTCTATTTGCAGTGGAATTCTGCCTCCCACTCTGACCCTCCTGTTTGGAGATAATGGAAAGGTTATCGTTTCACAGGAAATGGTGCCTGGGTTGGAATGAACACTGGAAGGAAGATGCCTTTTGTTATTCCTTTTCTTTAAGGTCGTGGGGTGGTTGGGAGAATTCAGATAGTATTAGTGTTTATGGCAGGTCTGTTGAAAAGGTCGAAGGAAAACAGAGCTTGTGCTGATGCTTCATCAAAACTAATACTATTCAGGGCGCTTTTCCATTTCTGTTTCTCTAGCTTTTCAGAGGAACGATGAGTCACGAAAGAAAAAAGAAAGTGCTATAAGCATTGTGTGCCAATGCTAAAACGCAACATATGAACTGTCAACGTCATGTGGGAAAATACTGAGGAAAAGGATGTGGACTGCTGTAAGATGCCATTTACATCAGATTTAACGGGAATAAATGGTTTGGCGTATGGCTTTATTATTTATACTTTTGATATATATAGTTGTCCATAAAGTTGGAATAGCTTTGCTTTCAAAAATATTCCTCTTTTTATTGTTCTTTTCGTTTACAATCATTTCAGGAGAAAAAGTTTAAAAGATATATTTTATTCCAACTTTATGGTGACTGTGCATATTCATTAGTAACTGAGAGTGTTTCCACTTTTGGTTTTAATTTAATAAGAAATCAATTTTGAGTTGTCTTTATGTTCATTATTCTTATCACCTATTTGTCTTTTTTGTTTGTTTTTTTTCAGTTTCATTTACCGACACAGGCTTATTCA
Source organism: Zenarchopterus dispar (assembly GCA_028564865.1). Lineage (NCBI taxonomy): Eukaryota > Metazoa > Chordata > Actinopteri > Beloniformes > Zenarchopteridae > Zenarchopterus > Zenarchopterus dispar. Next base: position 14,998,740 of record JAOWBL010000019.1, on the reverse strand, counting down.
GCCAGTTTTCTCCAGAGTGAAACTGAATCATCTTATTATCTTTGACACTGATTCCTTTGACTCTTTACAGAATAAATGACTGCACTGCAAAGGATCAATACTTTCTGTACAGATCAACAGATATCTCAAAGGTTTTGCTTTGTAAATTATCTCTGTTCTTTTTTTTCTGTGTTCAAAAGAGAGGACCAGAAAATAAAGCATATCAGACGAAAATAGTTTAGTTAAAAGTATATTTTAATACTCTGAAACCTAAAACTCACAGCAGGCATACTGATAGTTGATATAAGTAAATTATAAATAAAATAAAAAGTTTATTCTTTTCTGTTTTTTTTTCATTTAGTCAAAAAAGCTTAAAACATTAAAAAATGATTAAAGCTCCTAATGTATTTATGAAGGATGAAGATTAAAAAGCTCAGAACCTATAAGAAATAACATTTAGAAGCGTTAAGTGCTTTTAACTTGTTTTTGTTTCTTTTTCTTTGTTACTTATCGTCGCACCACTAGATTTGGAAATAAACAGAAGCTGTTTTCCGTCTGCAGATTTTAAACAAACTTTCCCTCGGTGCAGCAGGATATCTATTCAAGATTGCACACCCTTCCTTTATGGACTTTACGCTTGGCAAGATGACTCCAATTCAGACAATGCCTGGCCAAAATATTTGCTATTTTAAAACTGTTAGTTGAGATCATGCCACAACTTTCACTTTTCACATAAAAGTCCAAATCTCCCCTCAAACTTTATATGCTTTAAGGTTTATGTTATGAAATTTCTATGGCCACTTTAGAGAAATAACATGTTCAAAGAGTGAAAGCAGCCAAATAAATGCAGAAGTGTTTTATTTGAAACACAGAATCACACAGTGGGTTAAAGCATGACTTGCTTTCAAGACTGGATTGATGAATAAAGGCAGACTTGTCTAAGGAGATGAAGGCTTCCACACTTATTTTTTGTCATCAGACCAGGTGATGTCATAGTCAGTGAAGACAAGCTTGAGCTTTCCTGCAGACACAGAATGGTCTGCTTTGCCAAAGGCCTGGAAATGAGGAAGAAAGTGTGCATCTCAGTGCATTAAACATCACAGACAAATCCAGTTTCCAATGTTTGTCTGTTAAAATAAACTTACAGTTGATTCTCCAAACACCCTAATTTTCTTCTCCTTGCTGTTGTGGTCTATCTTCCCTCCTCCAAGACATTTACTCTCCATCCCCAAGGCCTCCAGAGCTGGACTGACCTTCTCAAATATATGATCTGGAAATTATTAAGATCACACATGCAAGCTGGTTTACAAGACTCAAACAGCATCAGTATGAAGTCATTTAGAAACAGAGAAAGTGAAGCAAGTTTAATATTTTGATTCCTAAAGCCCTTTAAGTGCAGAATTTGTGCACATTTGCATTAAAGCTGCAACAACTCAGAGGATCTGCTTCGATCTGCATTTTATGTCGAGCTGAACTGACGCACTTGTCCCTCTGGTAGCAAACTGCAGCTACAGACTTACTGTGGTACTCTGCACTTTTTGTGCCTCGCACTATGTCTTTTTGCAAATCGCCGTCTTTTACTTTCACTCTGACCAGTATGTATTTAAAAGTTCCGTCGGGGTCAATCTCAACATCGGGGATTTTAGCCAGAGCGTCTGCCATTGTGGCTGCAGCTGTACGCAAACCAACAGAGACTAGCTTGTTGTTCAGAGGTCTGCAGACGACTGAGAACATGATTCTGAGTTTGATCTGACTTTATTTGGATCACGGCTTCTGCTTCCGGTCTTAAAGCGACAGGCCACCATCGCGCCGCCGTACAGCGAGTCTGACTGGCGCAGTTCGATGCTGACGACCTCTAGCGGCGGTAGGAGGGAAATCAGCTTCAACTGTGTAGCCGGTTTACAGATAACCTCTGCTGTTTTATCTGTTTTTGCACTTAACACAGGTAACTCCAGTTAAATAGCTGCCAAATCCTAGCTCAATACCTGATATCAGCTTCATATACCTAGCTATTTCATTTCTTTCAATTGCCTCAATTTTTAAAAAATCTATGTAAAGTCTATTTTGCTTAAAATGGCTGCAATTCCTAAATGGTAAATGGTATGTTTTTGTGAAACCTCTCAAGTTCAAGGTGACAGACTACACTTTTATGGTTCTTGACCGTTTTATTTTGACTCTATAGTAAAAAGTCAAAATAATAACATTTCTGTCATTGTCCAAATACTTCTAGGCCTAATTCTCAGACAGTCTTATTTTCCAGGTATTTTATGACCACAGCGGGAGATAATTCATGCACCTAATTCTGCAATGGCATTTTTTTCTCAAAAGTGTTTTTTTTTTAAAATAAATAAATAAATAAATAAACTTTGTTTATATTTGATTATCATGTTTTGCAGGTGATTATTTTTCACAGGTATCCATCATGGGGTAAGAGATCAAGACTGAAGTGTTCGGTGATGAGGTTTTTGGTTTAATAACGCTTCCAGGGTAGTTGTTTAAACATACTCACTTCTTAAAGCACAATCCATCATGCAGCCTTTGGATGGAAGCCAGAGGAAATTAAGGTTTGAGAGACTCTGTCAAGAGGCAAAAAAGTCCAACAACAATAAGGACACAGTTTGAATTTCAAGATAATTTCTCTGGTGTCAATTATTACTATTAAACACAAAGCACAATCACAATTCTGTATTTACTCAATTATTCATAGAAGTGACATAATTAACCATTTTAGAGTTACATAAACACTAGTAATTTGAAGTGATAATAGTTATTTTGTTTGGCCCACAGTTAAATGCTTGATCAGTAGATTATTCTTCTGGAGGTAGGTTTTTCCTATCAAAGCTGAAACTCAGATTTTCCCACAGGGATTACTCTTTGTGAGTTAATTAGAGAGCTTATATTGTTTGCCTGGAGAAGAGGTGTAGGTTACGAGGTGTCAAGGACCAGTTGCTGGTGCCAGCGCCTCTTGCCAGAGAGGAAGGATGTGAACTGTCTTGTGGAGAAAGAAGCAGCCTGCAGGCGCCTCTATTACTGGACTACACAACAGCTTTCCTGTCCCTGGACACTCAATAAAAAGTTTGCATTACATTCCTTTTCAGTTCCTCTTTGGATGATCACATTCTCATATAATATGCATCGGTTCAGTATTTGAATTGTGAAAAGCCCGTGTGCCCCTATGCATTGTCTGCTGTCACATTTTGTACTAATAAACCCTTTAATGACTCATCATACTCGGTCAGGAAATTTGGACTAAAGCCAGGGCAGGATGGTTGAAATGAACTTAATAAGAGGTTTATTCACTGCTGGCAAAGATATTGTTTTGATTTGTTAAAAAAAAGTAATTTAGAGAGACTCCATCAGCCTGAACTGGCCACTAAAGACGGCTCTGAAGAAGAGTCCAACTCTCCCATCATTTGTCTTCAGTATTTGAAAAATAAACGGAGCAGGGGATGGAAATAAATGTTGTGGAAATGACAAAAAGAGCTTTTGAAGTCATGCCTTTTTTGAAGGCATATAATCAAAGTTCCAACAAAATATTTATATAAAATATTCCAATATACAAGCAACACCTCTCAGAAACATATGAAACAGAAAGGAAGAAAGTAAAATGTGTAATAGGGGCACTTTGTCACAGCCTTTATGATAAAATATTATCAGAAACGCCACAGTAAAACAAAAGGAAATAAGAAAAGAAATTCCTCAGATGTGAAAAACAGTGAAAGTTTCCAAAGCCCTTGGTGGGATAGGGCAGAAGTGGAGGGGATGTCAGGTGGGGAATTCCACTGAAAAGCCTGACTGACAGAAACTTCCAGTAAACCGGAGGCAGGAAGGAGGACCATATAAAAACAGGCAACTCAGCACAAGGAACCCATTTCATCCTGACACACACAGGTGCAGACATTAAACAGTTCTTTTCTACTCCTCACACATTTACTTAAAATGGTGAGTATGAAGTTGCATTTCAAATGCAACTTTGTTCTGCTTCAGCTATGGTCAGTGATGGGTAGTGTGGTTGGTACTGAACTAAATATTGAAACTCCTCTTTTTGAAATATTTTCTATAGGAGTTCTGCTTTGGATTCATTCAGGGTAGTGGACCTAAGTTCTCTGCATCCTGGATCCGTTTGTTCTTTCTTTGTTCAAGTATGTCAATCTAATGCAAGAACCTTGACATGTCCCACATTCAACTTTTAGAACTAACTGGAATGTTTTGATCCATCTTCACTGACCCTCCATCTAATTTCTGTCCTCAGCGTTGTCCATGTGTACCAATGTACAAGGCTGGTCTTACTTCTGCTCAAAGTCTCTGATGAACTGGGAAGAGGCTAGAACCTGGTGCAGGGAGAAGTATACAGACATGGTGGCAATCCAGAACCAGCAGGAGATTGAGCATCTGAAGACCTGGCTGAACTACACAAGTGGCTACTACTGGATCGGAATCCGCAAGATCAGTAATACCTGGACCTGGGTTGGGACCAACAAAACACTGACACCAGAGGCGACCAACTGGGCAGAGGGTGAGCCAAACAATGGCAAGGGTAAAGAGAGCAGTGGATCACCTGAAGATTGTGTGGAGATGTACATTAAAAGAAGCAAGGAGGAGGGAAAGTGGAATGATGAATCTTGCATAAAACAAAAGACTGCTCTCTGTTACTCAGGTAAGCACTTTCGGCCATCCAAGTTTTGCTGTTGTTGTTTAAGAATATAAAACATATTGACATTATAATATTTTAATAATAATTGCAAATAAGCTGACTTGATTTTCTCAAGGTTTATAACTGTATTTAATCATATTATAGCTGCCTGCAAGAATGATTCATGTCGCTACGGGGAGTGCGTTGAGACCATCAACAGCCACACGTGTGCTTGCTATCCAGGTTTTTATGGAAAAACATGTGACGAAGGTAAAACAAACAAACAAAACAATGCAACAATGTAATCATGAGTTCATCATCAACAGAACTTGCCAACCAATTTTGCCTTGTCTTCTTTGTAGTTGTTAAGTGTAAAAAAGATGAGGTGAGAGCCCCAGAAAATGGAAGCGTAGCTTGCACCCACAAGTATGGAGACTTCGCCTACGACTCCTCGTGCCAGTATTCCTGCAAGGAAGGATTCCAGCCGAGTATGGCCAAACCTCAGACATGCACTGCTGCTGGCTCCTGGTCACAGCAGCCTCCTACATGTGAATGTGCGTAGAAGTGTGTTACAAAACTGCAATAACTCAGTAAAAGATGGAACGTTCTATTGATTAATGATTAGATAGTTTTTTGATGGATACAGCCTTATTTATGTTCTGTTTCTGTCATCTACAGTGGTTCAGTGTCCACCTCTGAATAGTACTTCAAGCGGATCCATGAAGTGTAGTGATCCTCTGGGGTCCTCCAGCTATAGATCCACCTGCTTCTTTGCCTGTGATGAAGGATATACTCTTGTCGGTTCCCCATCTAACACCCTGCAATGTGAATCTTCAGGAAGCTGGAATGCTTCACAGCCATATTGTGCTGGTATGGATGCATCATTTATAATTTAACATTGCAGGATTTTAAACTCTTAGTGAGTGTTTATTGTACAATCACCCCACTTTTTGTCAATTTTACAGCTGTCCAGTGCCCTGTTATCCAAGATCTGGAAAATGTTGTTGTCAGCTGTGAGGGTGATGCAAATGAGAGGTTCAGCTATGGAAAGACCTGCAGCTTCAGCTGTGCCCCTGGTTATCAGCTGGTGGGACCGAGCAGGGTCACGTGCAGATCAACAGCTGAGTGGAGTGAGCGAATGCCTCACTGCGAGGGTAAGAGAGCACTCGAAGCATAGAACATTCTTGCTTTGTGAGAAGTTCTCTACATATACAATTTTTTAATGTATATTCCTGTTACAGCCATCACTTGCCAGATTCCAAAAGGAAGAGCTCACCTAACGCACCAGTGCAGCAATTCAGAACTACGACCAAACTCCAGCTGCAGCTTTAGCTGCGACCATGGCTTCACACTGCAGGGTGCACAAACCATTAAGTGTTCTGAGGGCGGACAATGGAGTGAAGCCATACCTTCATGCAAAGGTATGGAGTCCTATTTACACATCATCTAAATACACCTACCGTAACGGGTGGGTTTATGCACCTTTGTGTTTCTTTATCTCTTATATCAATGAATAGCACAGCCACTTACTCTGTACTTGTTGTCCTATACTAGCCATCACTTGCAAGACCCCAAAAGGAGGAGCTCATCTCTTCGCTGGCTGCAGCAAACCTTTGAACAATCTGTCAGTAAATTCCACCTGCAGTTTTTCATGTGAACCAGGCTTCGAACTCCAGGGACAGGAAAGCATTAAGTGTTCAAGGGATGGAGATTGGACTGATGATGTACCTAGCTGCAAAGGCATGGAAAACCATTTTTATTCTGACTTTTTTGTCGCAGTGCTCTATTTTCATGTTGAAAAGCTTTTATACAGCTTTTAAACAGCTTTTACATTAATTCTCATGTAGGATCTCTTTAATTTGTGATGTCTCTTACTATCCAACAGCTGTTAGATGTCTGCTGCTAGAGGCTCCTGAAAGTGGTTCTGTCAACTGCACAAACAGTGAGCCGCTTTTCAACACGCAGTGCTCCTTCACATGCGATCAAGATTACTCATTAAAAGGAGACAAGATACGGACCTGCGATCGTCATGGCAACTGGACTGGAGACCAACCCACCTGTGAAGGTCAGAAAAATGAAGTACACTAATGTGATAAGAAATTTTGACATAATAATCTGATGTCTAAAGCACAACTTTAAGCCAAAAGTTTTAAATATTCCCCACATATTTTTCCACAGCTCCTTCACTTTCAGCTACTGTCATTACCACTGGTGTGGCAACAGGAGGCGCTGCTATAACATCTGGTCTGTCTGTGGCTCTGTGGCTCTTAAAACGACTGAAGAAGAAAGCCTCCGATTTTGCACTGGACAGGTGAAATAGGCACTCACGTCCTTTAAGCCAAATATTCCACTTTTTTAAACGTAGAGAACTGCAGTGCTCATCTTGTTTGCTCTTTTTGTTTGTCTTTTTACAGCAGCTCTAACATAGATGCACCTGCCGCGGTCTACAAAAGCAGCATTGACAGCCTCATATAGAAACATACAAGGACGACAGAGGACAAGAAACATTTAAAAAAAGATGTTAATAACAGTAACGAGAGTCATATAACTAACAGAGCTATAAAACATAACAGCAATAACTGATGTGTCAGAGGTTTTGTGTGACAGGAATGTTTGTATGTAGTGGGTGTATTATGTTTTGCAAGAATGTTTTAGGGATGTGAGGGTGGGGATTGTTCTTGATATATGTACTACCTCCCAGTGGGAGTTTTCTGTTGGACATATTGTTCCATGGCTATTTGAAAATGCTGGAAACACAGTCGCCTTCATGTTACTTTAAATGTTACACAGTGTTATGGGTGGAGTTTATTGTCAGTGAATAACTGTGAAGAGTTTCATTGTGTTGTTGACAATATTTATGTGCTATTTATTTAACAGAGAACTAATGATGTGCACGTTCAGACATGTTATATGCATAATAAACTAATAAAACTGTTTTAAAAAATCTGCAAACTGCCATTTAATTATTCCTGACAGTATGGTGGCATGACTTAAGAAGCTTTTGCATGAGTACAAAAAACAATGATATGTTTCCTCACGAAAGAAGATGAGTACTGCATCACAGCACTGTACAAAAAATTGACCTCTCAAGTGCTATTTACAATATCTCAAAATTTCATTCAGGTACACAATTGGCAGAACGCTCAAGAGAGACAATGCTTTATCATTTAAATTCACCCAATCCTCAAACAATTTCTCAGCAATTACAAGTTGCATCATAAAATAACTGATGCCTTAAAAGCAACATAAGGCTTAGGAGAAACCACAGCATTTTCAGATTAATGTTCATCACCTGATAAGGATTGTGCCTTAGCTGGAAAACAGAGTAAATGCAAACATGCATACATACACATACATACTGGTACATACATACACACACACAGACACACATACACACAGGTACATTATTTTTTAGGAACCCCTATTAGTCTTGCAGTGGGGAAATCTGCTTTTAACTCATCACTAGTTATACTAGGAGCAGTGAGCAGCTGCTTAACAGCGTCTGGGGAGCAGTTGGGGATTAAGGGCCTTGCTCAGGGGCCCACAGTGTCTTGCTTCTGTTAACCTGGCAGACTGAACCTGGGTCCTCCATTACCCAAGCCCACCTCTTTAACCATTAGGCTACCACTTCCCCACATACCCACATACCCACATACATACATACGTACATACATACATACTTACTAACATACATACATGCATACATACATACATGCATACATGCATACATGCATACATACATACATACATACATACATACATACATACATACATACATACACACATACACACATACATACATACATACATGCAATAATTTAAGTGCAAAACATGATTATGATTATTTAGCTGACTGAAGTGATGAATGGAGGCTTTTTTTTATTTATCTGTGTTTCACCCTGTGGAATTTGTTCTAGATCATTAAACTGAAACCTATTATCATTATTATTGTTATTATTGTGGTTGTTGTTGTTACTTTAGTTTTTAGTTTTTTAGATAAAGTCTGCACCTAAATCCATCTTCATTGGTAACACCTGGAATTTCCCCAAAAGATTTGTTCAAGCAATCCAAGTCTTTAAATCCTTCTGCAGTCCATTCATCATTTTTATTCAGTTTGTAGGGTAAACATCCAGGTATTATGTATTAATGTTGGTCTAAACTGCCAAAGAGAAACTATAAAACCCTACCACAGACGTCACGTTGCACCAAACTAACGTGCATTCATGTTGGGCTGCTGCTGTATAATATTTCATATTCGACACTATTAGGGGAAAAACTTTGAAACTAAAATTTGAAAATAAAAATTTCCATGATCACTTCTGGGTAAGTAAGAAAAAACTTATTTATTCATTTTGCACATTTTGCAAGATTGTATCCATAAATATTTACTGTTCTTTTTTCTTTTTCTTTTTTCCAAAACAGACAACTAGTTCCCTGCTCATGATGAACTGGATTGTAATAGTTTTCCTCTGTGGGTTTTCACACAAAAGCAAAATGTGTATTTTGCCAAGTAAAGATTGATTTAGGCTTTATGTGAAGTATCTCATTGTGACATTATTATTATTATCTTTAGGCTGCTCCTTTGCTGAGACCACCTTTGGATTGACATATCACTTCTCAGAGGTCGCAATGAACTGGAATGAGTCCAGAAAGTGGTGCAAGGACAGTTTCACGGACCTGGTATTGATCCAAAACAAGTCTGAGAATGACTATTTGGTCTCTGTACTACCACCCAAGTCTGGAAGCCCATATTACTGGATTGGAATAACAAAAAAAGAAAAGAATGACACTTGGAGATGGATTGGAAATAACAGCACATGGATCGATAATGGCTTATGGGCTGAAAATGAGCCCAACAACAACTTCGCGAATGAGTTTTGTGTAGAGCTGTATGTCAAAGATGGAAACAACAGAGGGAAGTGGAATGATGAGAAATGTGAAAATAAAAAATATGCAGTCTGTTATAAAGGTATGTTAAAACAATTGCTTGAACTAAGATTATTTTGTATACAGTATATATATATATATATATATATATATATATATATATATATATATATATATATATATATATAGTAGTCAATATCTGCAGTTGATCAAAACACACATTATGCAAGAATTTTGTACCATATCTATTCTTGTAAGGACAACTTTGATTAAATGTTCTGATCCTCTTCAAATATTGACTTCTGTTTATAATTAAACATGTGATGGATTCAAAAGTAATTGAGGATGCTTTCTTTCTAAAAGCCCAATGTAATAGCACCTCATGTGAAAATGGAAACTGCGTGGAGACCATAAACAAAACAATCTGCGAATGTCATCCTGGCTTTCAGGGAGGCAGGTGCGAAACAGGTGAGGTGAAAGGGCTTGTAAAAATAGCACCCATTATTAAAATAGGTGATGTTTATTCAAGAATTAGGTCTTGCCTATTTTTTCTATACACGTTAAAACTTACATTCTCAAGCCCTCATTTCTAATACCTATTTTAACTTGTTTTTGGTTTACCAGAGCTCTATACAGTGTAATTCTCATTCCCAGATGCACGCTCATGCGTTCTTATTATTTAAAAACAGCATTAGGAACTTTTACTATTTAGCATATTGAGGCAAAGTGGAGTTAAGTGTCTTGCTTGAGGACACTTCAGTGTGTGTCAAGGTTGGAGACTGAACCATCAGACTTTAAAGTGGGAGATGAGCAGTATTTCCCACATTCCACTCACAAGTTCTATTGTCATTTTTGACATCTGTGATGTCAAAGTAATTTGCGGCACAATGAACAATATGCAGGAAGCATGCTGAGCAAGGTCATGTTCAATTTGTCAGAGATGAGGAATGGTAAAACGTTATCCCTCAGTAAATCTCTTTTCTGAAAAAAAAAATCTATATTCAGACATTTGGCGTATTTGTTATCTCTTTCCACACGTATCCTCAACATGCTCTACATGCTCATATGGTACTCACTCACGACATAAATCTTGCATCTGTTTCCTTTATTTCCTCAGACCTGGCTGGGGAAAATGCTTCCTCAGAAAAGTACATTTCAAAATACGAGGATCAGCATTTAAGTGTTTTTAAAAGCTATTGTACTTCAAGCTGTTATATAACATTATATGTATTTAACCTGTTTGTGTCCCCAGCTGTGAAATGCCCTCCTCTCGCTCAACCTGATAACGGAAACCTTAGCTGCTCGGAAAAAACTTTGAGATTCAACACAACCTGTCAGTTCAAATGCTCCCCTGGCTTCCTTGTGAATGGCTCATCAGATACGACCTGTAACACTACTGGGTTCTGGAGTAGCCAAATACCTGTTTGCACACGTATGTATGTGAAGTTCACGTTAAAACTGGCTTAATATGAGGAAATAAATACTTCCAACTGAAGCGAGTCATGCATTGTGCTGTTCATGACCCTTCTGATATGAGGATTCTCCTTACAATGACTTCCTATACTTTTATTGACATGCATGTGCTGTAGGTTGAATCATTTGTTTTTACAATCGAAACCTATTACACAATATGTGGCTTATTTGTTAACCTGTTTGTCCCTGCAGCTGTGAAATGCCCCCCTCTCTCTCAGCCTGATTACGGACACCTTAGCTGCTCAGAAGAAAGCCCGATGCCCAACACGACCTGCCAGTTCAAATGCCACCTGGGCTTCTTCATGATCGGCTCGTCAGATGTCAGCTGCATGTCTGCAGGGCAGTGGAGTGGCCCAAGACCTATTTGTCTGGGTGAGTCTGTGACTTCAAATTAAAAAAAAAAAAAAACTATCAATGATTAATAATAATTCAAACTATGGCCACTCATTAAATGCACCAGTTCTGTTGTCCCCCTTTTAGAGTTGTGCTGCCAATAAATTACTATGAACGACCATTTCACCATTAAAGATTGTATAACTGTAGGATAAAAAAATGTAATGTTTTTATTATTATTATTTCATCAGGCTACAAACGGGCACTGATGGCTGTAACTGGATGTGGAGTCTTAGCTTCCTTCCTCTGCATCTGTTTCTGCTGGATGAAACACAGAAAAAGTCAGTATTTCTCTCTTGCATCTCACAGAAATAAGAGATGCGATGATATCTGATTGCAACACACCTGATCTGTTTGTCTTGTCATTTCTGCCAGGAAAGAAAGTTGCCCAAGAAAGGTCAGTGTTGAAATTATCCCCTTAGTCCAAAGCAGCTCCACCCTGTCGTGCTTGACATGTCTTCCTGAGCATTGTAACACGGCTTCTTGTTTTTTATAGACGACCTGAAGATGCAGAAAGTCCATCCAGTGATCTAGATGGGTGAAAGAGAAATGGAACCTCACTAATGTCAAATAAAAACACCTACACTGCATATATTCTCACTTTTTAGAATTCATTAGCAAATTTAAACACAGACTGCACATTTATTGAACATCTATCCTCAAGCTTAGTCAGATTTGCATCATGATAAAGGGTACATTTGATATAATTCATGGACACACATAAAATGTGTGTGCATTATGTTTTGTCATGATAGTGGGCATCTAACTCAACGCCTGGTGTTGTTTATGCAGAATCTTTTCAAAATAAATTTGGTTAAATTCAAATTATGTTTAAATGTGTTCATGAGGATGTGTGTGCAATTGCGTGTGTGTTCCTTGAGTATGTTGAACTGTTGGGTGATACCCCTCCTAACAGGAAACTGTGGTAGACCTCTTATTTCAAAATTGGATATTGACTCATTCCTGAAGGACAAATAATATGATTTTACTGTTGAGTCCCTGCAAAGACACGTAAGTGCAAAGACGAGAATGAGTGACTGAAGACAGATAAAATGGTAAGACTGAAGTATCAGTGCAAAGGTTGTCCATTCAAATACATCTATACAGGTTATACTGCACAGTTATGGCTGCATTTTTTTCTTATTTCAGATGTCATTTGGAATCAGAGAAAACGTGCATTACTGGATGCTGACAGGAGCATTGATTTTGTTAACCAGAGGTGAGTCTGGATCCTAGAGGAATTAATCTCTTTTCTTCACTTTTGACTTACTGTCTTCATGTTGCATCTCAGACCTGAATTGTAGAGGAGGAGCACAAGCGTGGACCTACAACTACAGCAGAGGTCCAAACCAGGACTGGCACACAGCCCGCCAGTGGTGCCAGGGGCACTTCACCGACATGGTGGCCATCCGGAGCAAGGAGGAGGCCAATTTTCTCAACAATCTTCTGCCATTTAATTCCAAATATTACTGGATAGGGCTTAACAAAGTGGATGGAGAGTGGATCTGGGTTGAAAGCAATAAAAATGTGTCAGAGAAAGATCAAAACTGGGCTTCAGGAGAGCCAGACAGCATACCAGGTCAGGACTGTGTGGAGATTTACATCAAGAGAGACAAAGACACAGTCAAGTGGAACAATGAGAACTGCCTTAAAGAAAAGGGGGTCATCTGTTATAGTGGTAAAAAAAAAAAAAAAAAAAATTACTTGTGATTGATACTTTAAATTAATCTAATTGTTTTAAATCCATCACAGAATGTAAGACCTCTTTCTATATTCTCACAGCTTCATGCACGCAGGAGCCCTGCAGTGCTCATGCAGACTGTGTGGAGACTGTGGGGGGTTACACCTGCAAGTGTTATCCTGGATTCTTTGGTGCACGCTGTACAGAGGGTGAGTGATGTGTCTGACTGAGTGTTGCAAAAATGGGAGATCTTTTCTTCATCCTTCATTGTGTAAATTATTAAGCATAAGAGTTCCTTCAAACTGAAGCTGTCAAAGATGTGCCAAAGAAGATATATTTCCCAATGAAATGTCATGAACTTGTATTATACCTTGCATAAAATGGAAATTATTTCATGTTTATGGAATCTTAATTAATATCAAACATCTGTATGGGGCAGTTTCCTTAAAAAGAGCTTGATTCTTAGAGAGTTTACTCAAACAACAAACTTTTTCTTATTGAATAAGTTTACTTTGAACATTGTGTTGCTTTATACTGTATATGAATTATCACTATATTTTCTGTTTCTATCTTGTTACACATTTGTCATTAATTCAAAAATGATTTCTACTCTACTTGCAGCTTTAGTAAGCTGCATCCAGAGACCGTCTATTGTTTATGCTCATAAACATGTTTGACTTTTGTGAAAAGACATTTCTTGATGAATATAGATGTCATTAGAACTTTGACAAAGGTATAAGTAGTGCAGAAAGTTTGCATTCTGCCGTGCAGTAATTAAGTAAATGTAGCTAATTTTAACAGTAGTTTTATTTTATATGCTTGACTATATCTTCATAAATAATACATCTACACAAGTTCTCAATATCTGGCACAACAAAATGTTTTGATATAAGTATTAAAACCTTTAACAAACCTGTGCAACATTCAGACTTTCCACAGTTTTTCTCTCATAATTTGTTTTAAAATCCTCAATTTCGAGTCTCTCTGGAGCAACTCGCTGATAATTCTGATAAGTTATTGCTGATTTGTTTCTCAGTACATTATTAAAACATTTTTGTTTCACACATGAAAAAACATTTGAAAAAGCGCTGACCTCCACCTCCCATAACTGAAATAACACTTTTCCTTTTGTTTTCTCTCTAGCAATCACATGCAAACCTTTAATAGATCCTGAACAAGGTTCTCACAAATGTTTCGATCCCTTTGGGTCCAGTGGGTTCAACTCTTCCTGCCATTTCCACTGTGAACTTGGCTTTAAAATGGTAGGTGAGCCCGAGCTGGTTTGCCAAGCCAGTGGAAGCTGGAGCCGCCCTGTTCCTATTTGTCAAGGTATAGTGATAGCAGAACTAACAACGCTGAAATAATTATTTCAGTTGTAAAAGCTACAATGGAAATATTTTTTTAATCTATTGCAGCTGAGCAATGTTCTGTTCTGAACCACACTGACTTCATTGGGGGCACTATGAACTGCAGCCACCCGATCAAACCCTACAGCTACAACTCCACCTGTGAGTTCAAATGTTATGAAGGCTATGAGCTCATGGGACAGGCACGCATACAGTGTGACCACAGTGGTCAGTGGACGGCTGGTATCCCAGCATGCACAGGTAAAGTAACCCCAAGTGGATTTGAATGTAAATTTGACCAAACTGTGTTTAAACTTTGAATTTGTTTGACTGTAAGGCTCAGCTCCAACTGCACACTCTTTAACGCAGTTGAAAGCACCTTTTACTTTATACATAGCTGGAGTCAGTGAAGGGTCACATCCTGTCCAGACTGGACAGCAGACCAGCTTCAGGTCACACCAGTCATCACTTTACTTCACACTCATTTTTGTCTGCATTAAACAAACAGCATTGTGATGTCATGTGCGTAGGTACTTACTGTTTTCCTTGACTATAAATTACCATAGCACGTTGATTCATACTTCTATTCAAACAATGTTTTTTTAAAGGTGGAGTTAAAACTTATGTGCTTCATGAGAATATAGATCTGCATTTTGTTGGCTTTTCATAATCAATATTTGTGTCCCACCCCAGTGAAAAAGTGCTCCCCAGTTGTCCCTCCACATGAGGGAAACATGACATGTGTGGACACCGTGGAGCCTTTCTCCTTTGGCTCACAGTGTACCTTCACCTGCCGGGAGGGCTACAACCTAACCGGTGATGACACACTCACGTGTCTGGCCTCGGGGCGGTGGAACAAACTTAAACCCATGTGTGCAGGTGGGTCATTTGATTTCTAAGGTCGTCTTGAATGTAATGGAAGTTAAAGCAGAATTATAACGGTGTCCTTTCAATGTTAGTGATCCAGTGCAACAGTCTACAGGCTCCCCTTCATGCCTTTATCAAATGCCAGGACCCTATAAAGCAGTACAGCTATAACTCAATATGCGCCGTGGAATGTGAGGAAGGATTTTATCTGAGTGGGACAAACATGACGAAATGCTCCCCCCAGGGCAACTGGAGTCATGAACTTCCTGTTTGCCTCGGTATGAGCACACCCGACTAAGTACTGAAATATTAATGTGAATAAATATGGAACAGTCTGTTCCGATTGCTCCTTCAGCTTCTGTTCCTTTTTTTTCTCTTTTACAATTGTGTGTCTTTAATGTGTGAGTAATTTGACTCTTATTTGTCATTGTTTAAGCTAAGAGATGTGAGTCACTTGCTTCTCCTCCTCATGGCTCCCTGTCATGTTCTGACCCAAACGGTCCCTTCAGTTTTGGTTCTCGGTGTTCAACAACATGTGACGTGGGATTTTTACTGAATGGAACAGCGAGCATTGAATGCACAGCCCTGGGCCTCTGGAGTGATGATATCCCACACTGCACATGTAAGAAAATGCAACACTTGTGCATCCAAATCTGAATAGCATAATAATGTATGATAACCATTAAACTATAGGTCTGTTTGTTACTGTTCCTGTTCCTCTCCAGCTCAGAGATGTCCTACTCTGACCCCTCCCCCTCATGGCTCCATGTTGTGCTCTCATCCTCATGGAGAGTTCAGGTTTGCTTCTCGTTGTACGACCACCTGCGAGGACGGCTTTCTACTGAATGGGACAGCTGACACAGAGTGCACATCTCTGAGCAGCTGGAGCACAGACATTCCTCAATGCCTTGGTAAGGGAAATCGAAACTCTAACCCTTTATGACCATGTCTGATGAACGATGCCCGTATATCTTAGTTTCTACATTACTCTGTTCTTCTCACAGCAAAAAGATGCCCCATTCTTAACTCTCCGCTTCACGGTTCTTTGGTCTGCTCTGATCCACATGGAGAATTTAGTTTCGGCTCTCGATGCTCGTCAAGCTGTGATGAAGGCTTTGTCCTGTCTGGGACAGCTGACACAGAGTGCACATCTGCAGGCATGTGGAGCAGAAAGACACCTCGTTGTCATGGTAATAAACTCAAAATGAGTGTGGCTGTTGTGAGTTGTGGGATTAAATGTGTTCATATAACAAGTTATATCATTGGCTGTCTCACTGATATGTCTTGATATGTGTTTTGGTCAATGAGAGTCCTTGTAGGAAATAACCACTCATCATCACAATGCTGCAAAGGTGAAACGGTCTTTAATATTATTTGCAGCACGTCAGTGCCCTCTATTGGACGTGGCGCCGCAGCACGGGAGCATGAATTGCAGCCATCTGAACTCTCCTTTTAGTTATGGTTCACACTGTGACTTCCAGTGCAGTGAAGGCTTCTGGCTGAGAGGAACTTCAGCTGTATCATGCAACAAATCAGGCCACTGGAGTCAGGCTCTACCCACCTGCCAGCGTGAATGCCTATCTTTACCTTAAGATTGTGAATTTTGTCTCAGCATATGCATCACTGAACATCAGAGTTTATTAAATAACTGCATTTTCTGTTGTTGTCAGCGGTACAGTGTGAGGTCATCCATGCCTTGTCTTTACCTCTGCGTATGAACTGCTCCCATCCACTGGCAAATTTCAGCTTTGGCTCTGAGTGTCTTTTCGCCTGTGAAGACGGATTCTCCCTGAATGGCTCAGCGGCACTGCTCTGCACCTCCGCTGGGTTTTGGGATGGCCAAGTGCCCAGCTGCATAGGTAGATCAGCTGTCAGGAAAACACTAACCATAGTCTCTGTTAACACATGTTAAGTGACTGTATTGTCCAACAATGAAGATGAAACAGTAAAGACTGATTAAAATCTTCATGTGACTTTGTGGAAGGTATGTCGCTAGGGACGAAGATGCTGCTTTACACTGGTTACGGGGCATCCTCGGCTGTTTTAATACTTGTCCTAGTGGGGCTGGCGTTGTTGATAACGATGAAACTTAAAAAAAGAGGTAAGAACAAGTGCAATGATGTTGCCTCACATCCTCACATGCAGACATACTGTGAGTGCATTTCTAATCCTAACTTTTGATCTTTGCAGGAAAAATGTCCGTGTCTAATGATGCAGAGAGAGAAAACCCAGCATTTGAATTTTGATTTTTTTTCTTCTTTCCTAAGGTTTTTGCTTACCATTTGCTATTTTTATTACTACTACAATATTCTTGCAAGTTATTAATAAAGTATTTCCAAAAGCATGATTTATATTTTCATTCATTCCTATAATTTCTGAATACAATTCTTGCTTGATGGATAATGCATTAGTGTCCAGTTTTTGTTTTGTAAACAACCTGTGGTTTTAACATAAAAAACAGGATATCCATAAGTTACTTATTTCCTTTTTTGTCTTCTTGTTTTCACCATTCACATGTGGTTCAAAATGAGATGATAATCTTTTGCAGGGGCTTCTTCTTAACAGCAGAGCTGCAAGCTCAAATTTGATCTCTGAACACAGTGGAGTCATCTGAAGAAGTAGAACATCTTGAAGTTCACAAAAGTGCCACCAAGTGTCAGTTCAGCCAAGTTAGAGACCAGAATTCTTATGCCATTGAATGGATAGGAGGTGAGCTGTTATAGGCCAGCTTTACACCAGTTTCTGATCACATAAAGACATGGAAAGTACAATGCATTAAATATTACAAAGCATTTTACATTACCAGTGATAAAAACTTTTTTGTCCATGTGCATTATTAGTATACCCCCACGCCTTCATGATGTGCTGGGAAATACGCTTTGGAGTATCTTCAGCAAACCGTGTGCATCTGTCCATGCACTGCAACAGCATGAAGCCAATTATAGCGGTTAGAAGACAGAGGGTTTGTGGCTTGTGGCTGGCATGAAGGGGGCAATAAATAACCAACTGCTGACAGGAAACTGTTTGGCTACCATCAGAATAATAATGAGGTTATTGCTACCTGCTGTGACTGTATGATCAGGGTTTGATTTTTTTTTTCTTTCCTCACACCACTTACTGATAATGGCAGCCATGCCAACTGCATGCAGGAAAAAACATCTCACAGTTTGGCTTCCCTCCCTGACATTCAGGTTTGTGTTCTTCCTCCTTTCAAATACCTAACAATACAAGGACTATGACACTCCAGATCTTAAAACAAAGATTTTACCAACATATGAGCATCTGCATAGACACATGCCAGCAGACGCTTGGATCAGATAGAAAAAGTACCCACAGAGAGGTATTCTCAGCTGTACACCTATTTAGCTCTGCTTGGCAACAGCGAACTCCAGTGACAGACAGTTAGATTGTTCCTAACCACTGACTTGTGCTTGCTGCTCTTCAAGGTCCGATTTCATTGTAGGAAATATGAAACGGGTCCAGGAACGGGTTCATGGCTGGGGCAAGAAGACACTTGATACAGTGGAGCTTCATATCTCTGTGTCATCCTGGGCATTCTTCCCTGACGCAGCTTTCAGCTCCTCCGGTTGTCTGGAACTCCCGCGCTCCCTCCTCGGGTTTTTAACCCCCTCTACCCACCCAAAAGAAAAAAAAAAGTGGAACATTCCAGCTGGGCACAGTGCCTGGGTGGTCCCCCCTTTCTCCCCCCAGTCTTCTTGGAGTTGAGGAAGGAAAAGGCAGAAGTATGCGAGAAGCACAATGTGAGCGTTGATAAAGGCAGCATGGATGTGATGCCTACCTGCCACTGACCCACTCAGCTGTCGTAGCCCAGCATTTTAAAATCTCATGATCCACCTACAACCAGGGGAAGATGGCTCACTGACCTGTCACCCAGATGGGACCGATAAGTGCCGAGGATGGACTGACCTCCTTCTAACCCTCAGCATGAATACCCCATCTTCTTACCCACTTCACAGCCTCATATTTCTTTTATTTTTTATTCCTCTTGAGTCATTCAAAACGAACAACATACACAAGCTGAGAGAATAAATACAAATACATACCCAAACAGCTATTTACAGGTTTAGATGCACTTATGCACTCATAATCTCAAGTTCAGTTGTAATGAAAGAGGTCTGAGAGTATCAAGCATGCACGGTTTCCATAGTTCCAAGAATTTGGAACTTCTTAAAGAGGTGAATATGGTATATTGCATGGCATCACAGGGTACCATTGTCCATTTTCTGATAGTTCCCAGTCAAATTACTCAACAGCCTAAGTACCTAGGAGATAAAAGATGTTTTCAGTGTATATTGCTTCTTGCCAAGTCCAATCCCCATCCTCAGGAGGTGAAGTATGAGTCCTGCATGGAGTACAGGCGGTCAATAGGGGTGAGCGGAGAGCAGTCAGCCAGGGAGAGGCAGTCACTGTCAGCCATATGACACAGAGGGTCTCTGTCCATGTCCCCGTACAAACCCTTAAACCCTAAAAATAAATAAATCAAAATCATTCAGATGGCGAGCATGTAACTCTGCAGCCTGGTTTCATTGCTCTGAGCTCTTTTACCGTAAGGGTGCATGTGATCCCCAGGCATCTGAGGTGGGGTCAGGCCCTGTCTGAATGGGTCGATGTCCCAGTCCTGCTTCTCCAGCGTGGAGAGTCCCATCTGTTGCTGCTGCTGAGTATGAGCATATGAGTGTCCCAGTTGTTTCATCTCAGAGGTCAAACTGCCACAGGAGGGCGCTGTGGAGCACAAGACAGCCAAGAGAAATCAAACTCAAAGCTGTCTGATTGAGACTGTTCATTAACTTTTGTCCTCTTAGTGGTACTACTAACTATTTAGCCTCTTATAAACTCTATAAACAGATTTTTCTGGCACTTAGAGGCTCACTCTATAACGAATCTTTGAAATCTTTACATGCTCATGCACATGCTCTCCTTCCTTTGCACCCTTCTGATTTTGTAGCT
>JAOWBL010000019.1:14950193-14966116 GCA_028564865.1 Zenarchopterus dispar | reverse complement strand
TATATATATATATATATATATATATATATATATATATATATATATATATATATATATATATATATATATATGTACTTGCTAATTGAGTTTTTATGATTTTGTCCTTATACACCAACACAATGACATCCTAACAAACTTGGACCAATAACTGGAATAGTGTACAGGAACATTTGTACTGAGTATGGGCTGGAAGCCCCAATCTCAATCAGAGATCACCGATACCTCCAAGTGTGGTGGAGAATGGAAGAGCAAAGATCCTGTGCCTTTCAAATCCAGAGGGAGATAAAGTGGTGATGGCCAGCCAACTCTGTGATAGATGTAGCCATCCCAAGCGACAGCAACATGAAGAAGAAGGAGCATGAGAAGCTCGAGAAATAATAACCAAGTGGAAACAGATGGAAAAGACGTGGAAGGTGAAGGTAACAGTGGTGCCCATGGTAGTTGGGGACAGTCAGACTTATAACCTCCAAGCTGGGAGAGTGACTCCAGGAAACCCCAGAGGCAATATCAGAGATCTTGGTCCTAAAGAACAGAGTCCTAGAAACATCATAAATGCTGCAAAGAACTTTCAATCTCCCAGTTCTCTGTTAGACGACTCGAGCTTGAAGAGAGCAACCACCCACAGAGGAATGGGTGGAAGTTTTTATTTTTCTTAAATGTATTATAGTTATATTATGACTGTAGAAGATTGTAAATTTTCACTAGAAGCAAAAGGATGTGAATCCAATCAGTTTTGAGTAAGAATGCAATATGTGTTTGCAGCAAAATACCTATTAATATTAAAACGTACAGTAGTAATGTTAGTCAAAATAAATTCTCATTTTAAACTTTTCATGGGACTCAAACATGCCATTCCAATTCAGAGATGGTGTGGATAGCATCCCTATTGACAAATGAAGGTAATTTTAACCTTGCAAATGCACAAACACTCTGCTCAGTCACTGCCAACTTCTAACATCCACACAAGTTGAGCACAGACCTGCAAACTCCTATCAACAAAAGCAAAAGGATGAAAGTCCTCTGCTTCCACAGAACTAGATAAATACTTGAATATCTATGAAAAATGAATAAGCAACTTATTTTGATGCAGAACAATTGCCCTATGTGCTAACATTTATTTTCATTTTACTGCAAACACATATCCCATTCTCATTCAAAATTGTTTCTATCTATCTATTAAAGTCCTAGCAAACGTTTACACTTCTCTCTATCTAATACCAGACAAGGAAAATGGCAGATAGAAAGTGAAGAAATGCACTTATTTTTTTTTCACAACAGCATGAGCATCCCACATGTTGTTGAAAACACAATCTGTGGCAATGCTGGCTTTGAAAAAAGTAATTCAATTTGATCAGCTGAAAATGTTGAATATTTAGAATCCACTGGAAATGATTTCAGATGTTTGAAGAGATAAATGAGTCTTTGTTATCAAGTTATCAAGCCAAAATTTAAATATAAGGTGCAATATTACGAATGTGTTTTATGTTGAGAAAATAAGTTTGTTACAAGGGCTGGTGGTTGGCACTGTTGACTGACAAAAAGACGGCTTTCAGCGATGAAGGAATGGTCAGCTTTCCAGCATTCCACAACCTTCTCCAGTGATTAACCTTAACAATATAATCATATGTCTCATATTCCCCTCTCTGGGTGAGCCTGCTGTCGCCTGGAGATGCAGTTGCCACGTCAGGGGCAGTTGGTCTGCAACGTTAAAGTGGGTGGCATGTGTCAAAGTAACATCTATGTGAATTTTAACGATCAGTTGAGCTAACTTTGCTGAATTCTGTGGCTGATTTATGCACAGACTGGCGACAAATTAGAGGAAAAAATCTGATGCTGTAGGATTTGCTGTCATGGTTTGTGTACATGTGCACAAATCCACTTACAAGGGAGGGTAACTGTAACAAAGCTACTTTGAGTGCTCACTTTTTTCCTCTGTTGAGACGTTTGCATGGCGATGGGTATGGTCTCTTTTAGGTTGTTAGTGAAGGTAACATCGCCACAAAGATGACAGACCACTGAATACTTTATTGAGAATGAAAATGCTATAAATCATATTTCATGGCCTTTATAGTTACCTGATCTCACACCACCTGAACCTGTATGACAGTCAGGCAGTGCACAACAACCTCTAAATGGTCCAAGAGAGATCCAGAGACTTCTAGGACCAACAGAGGAATGCCGAAACTCTGGTGTCATGTGGCAACGTAACAACTCACTAAGACTATTTAATTCCCTTTTCCCTTAAATGGTCTGGCCGTGTCCTTCGTTTACCATGTAATATCATCACCCAGGGTATTTAAGAAAAACTGTGATGAGGTGTGAAAAGGATAGGAAACTGCTAACAGATGTCAAAAATGCTGTGAAGGAATCCGTCATTCTATTAATTATGCCCCATTGCCGCCATCTAGTGGACAACAAATGAAAATGCAAGAAAGGCAACTGGAAATTTTGTTAGTTTTGGTCCAAATTTAGTAGAAAGGAAAAATCATAGCAGATGAGTCAGTCAAATGACAAAAAGGCAGCAGATTTCACTCACATTTTAAATAGTTTTATTCTGTAAGAACTCTTAATGTTTTTTTATGAAATGCAAGGATGTTCTCTGTTTTTATACAACTCCTTTGAACAAAATACGATTCCTTTTGAAAATTGCATTGCGTTGCTTTTAAAATGAACAGCTGAAATTTATTGAAATCTATTTACAAAATCTGTTAAGAACTCTGTTACAATTTGTTTTGACTGTGTACTCTCCCCACAACCACAAAATTTTTTTTTTTCCATTTTAATTATATATTTGTTTTGCCTGGTACAAAATATGTTGTTTTACAATTTTAATCAAGTCTATTTATTTCATCTTCATATCGGTCACAATGTGGGAGTATATACAAGAGGGAGGGGAGGACTGGTGTCATGTGATCTGATGTGGAGCCTCCAGCATCTCCATCAAGAAAGTGTCGATGGGTGTGTCCCCGATTAGCTTGAAGAAGAAGAGATGCTCCAGACACTTGAGGCCGATGGAGCGCAGGGCAGGCAGGCGGAGCAGCAGTTTGGCAAATCTGTGAATGATGGCACAATTGACAAATATTTTAATTTCCATTACTGCGAGCTGCACTTTAAACTTTAAATTTCCTCAAAATTCACTGTGCTGTACCGTGCAACCCAAACTCCAAAGTAAACAATAAGGTATAAAAGTGCTCAGAGCTGTAATATATCGCATTTCCCACCTGCCAGGCTGGTCTGGGTACTTCTGTTTTGTATACGCTTCCAGTGACGCGTAAACTTTTTCTCTAAGCCCCTCCACCTCTGATGGGTTTGACAAACCCTTTGCATCTGAAACAAACACAAAGTCTAAACTCAAGCACATAAAAATGCCAGTGTTTGATTGTACTAATAAATAAAATGAGTCCGCTAACAACCCGCAGAGCAGTTATCAAAATGCGTGAGATATTCCAGATGGGAAAAGTTTCTGAAAATGTTTCTTTCGATGGTAGGATAGACTAACCTGGGTTGAAGAGGACGATAGCTCGCAGGCAGCCAAGTTCTGTCTTATCCATCTCCATGTCTTTCATTTTGGAAACCAACTCTGTCAAAACTCTGCAGGAAATCAAGATCAATATCCCGTCAGAAGGATCAGCGACCTGTTAGCTTCTTATTCAAAGATCTGATCTTAAGATACAACTTATTTATTGCTACACAACAGATTGGATGAAGAAATTACAAAACTAATGCTTCATAACAAAGAAAGAAACAATAAAAAAAATACAGTGTGACAGACCAGGAATTATACTGGGAGGTTTTCTAACAGCCACGAGCCCAAGTATTCCTTCCTCTGTTGGGAATGACTCTTTGCACAAAAACTCATATATTTTTGCACATTTTCATATTGCTTTTACATATTCTGCATACATTCCTGCAACTTTGTACATATTTTTCATTACTTTTCTAAATGGTCTTATTTATACAGATTTTAGCTCACATTTTCTTTTTGTCTGCTCTTATAGCTTTTTGTTTTTAATTTGCTTCGGTGCATTCCTATTTTATATAATGCATGCCTTGACATACGTTTTCCATTGCTCAGTATAACCTTGTGTTACTACTGTGTTACCAAATGGCAATAAACCTGCTGAACCTTGAACCTTGACTGTTAACATATTGGTGGAATTTATATGACACAGACTTTAAGGGCTAAAGAAAAAACTATCAACTATAATAAAAATGTCTTCTGTTATTTTCCCTCGTGACTGCTGACAGCATCACACACCTCTTGAAGATTACTTTCCTTTTTTTTTTGCCTCTCAAATGTAAACACACAAGGAAACACACAAGGAAACCAGACAAAGCATGGCCCTACTTAAGAAAAAAAAAAGCTTTTTAGGCAAAATTAAGCAAACACCCTTGCAATTATAAAGTTTTATGTGTCAGGGCTTCATTAAACCATTAATCTGTTCCTTTCAAGGTCTAAAACTTTATTTAATTCACATCACATGAGAAACATGACATATTACAGTGTCACTGTTTATTTATTTTTAAAAAACATATAAATAAATAAGATAGATTAAAAATGCAGAGGCAGCATATGAAAAGGCCAGTAAATCCTATGTACTCAGTCTCTGGCTGTAACAGCTTCAAATAAAGTAATAATTTACTGCATAACAAAACCCCTCTCATAAAGTTGTGGAGGAATTTTTGTAGCTTCACTTCATTAAAGTTTCATGTATGCACATTTGTAATCATTTATGCATGAAGTTCTTAAACTCTTGCCACAGCATTTCAGCATGGCTGAGGTCTGGACTGCAACACCTTGATTCATTTCTTTTTCAACCTCTCTGTTCTGCTGTGTTCGGTTGTGCAACCGCTCTGATTTGCTGCCGTGACTGCAATCATTGCCGTGGTGCATAAAGCAGTGTTGGCTAAACTTTTCCTGTC
The DNA here is from genome assembly GCA_028564865.1 of Zenarchopterus dispar. Lineage (NCBI taxonomy): Eukaryota > Metazoa > Chordata > Actinopteri > Beloniformes > Zenarchopteridae > Zenarchopterus > Zenarchopterus dispar. The sequence continues at coordinate 14,961,193 of JAOWBL010000019.1, read as the reverse complement.
AGTGTGATGTCCTCACATTTCTCCTTATTTAGAGGATTTATTTATTTATTTAGAGGATAGTTAGAGGACTTCATGGTCCACTCACCAAAAAAAAAAAAAAAAAGCTCCTGACCAGACTGCTTTTATGGAGCTCTGCAAATCTTGTAATCAGTTTATCAAATGTGTTTGATGTGCAGCAATTTTTTATTTAGATATGTTAGTTCACACACAGTGTCCCTCACTTTGTTTTACTACTTTTTTGTCCCATGTTTAAGCATTTTCTACCTGTCAAAGATAGACCCCACTCCAGCGCTGTGGGCGCTGCTTCTGTGGACGTGAAGCCCCGTTGCCAACAGGATGCCGTCTTTAACCGTGACTGAGCGATGTGAGAAAGAGGCGATGAGCAACTCGTTCCAACCTGGTCCGTAAGAAAAGAAATATGCAAAATGGTTTCAGGGATTTATCAACCTTTGTCTGCTTTACTGCACAGTCTTTCTTTAGGTGTGCCATGCAACTTCCTCATTCGGGTGTTTGTGTGAAATTTCCCACCAGCAGAGGTCATTGTGGCTGCAAAGGTGAGCCTGGGATTTGGTAAGTTATATTTGTATTTCAGTGCTCCAGTGAACTGGATGGAAAAATGTGTTGAGCAAAAGTAAAAGACTTAAATCGAGCATTTGATGGAAAGAAAAACTGCATGAACACAAAGACACAATATTAATCAAGCACTTTCATCCCCTGGAGGGTAATACTCTGTGCCTGCGTCTCTTATATGTGGATTTGTGCTTTTATTTGTGTGCTCACCTGCCCGAAGTAGGATGACCTGGTCATCTAGGGGGAGTTCGGAGAAGTGCGGGATCCTTTTGGCCCACTCCACCAAGGTGAAGAGCTGCTTGTCTGCTGCTTGGCAGATATTGGTGACGGGGTCGTTGGTCTGGGTCAAGACAAGGAGGGACAAAGCCAGAGCAATGCAGTTTATAAATATACTGGCGAGTTCCCTCTGTGACATCGAACGTCATTCTGACAGGATTTAGTGAGCAGATGAGAGCCATTTTGTGAAAATTAAATCAGTCTTATTTTTAACCTTCAGAGACAGAATTATCATACATTAAAAATGTAAACTCATGTGCAGCTTTACATGACTCAGACTTAAGTGTTGGATCTTGAAAGACTTTGAAGGATTCTCATGACTTGTTTCTGAATGGTAAATAACAATGTCAGACTTGAGATAAGATTACTATGCATCTAAAATGGATTTAGTGTCAAAAGCCTTTTCAGCTTGTGCTATTTATCGCTGATAAGCTCATTAATTAAACCCATAACAGTGCCTGGAGATCCTTCTCCAAACTTGTTTTCACTTGGACCGGTCGTGCTCCAGTCATTCAGCTTCACATTCTGGTTTTCAGTAAGGTTATCAGGTGACAACGCATCTTTAGCACATAGCTGATGAGTATCTGTTTGGTAGTTTTGGCCAGAGCTCAGAGACTGAGTGTCCTTACGGAGTTCCCAGGACTGCCGTCGCTGTACGTCTCTGTTTTAGGCTCGACGGCCAATTCGGCATCCAGGATCTTCTCCACGGGCATTTCATCGTTGAAACTGCTGGTTGATTCGACTTCATTCTCCCCACGCTCCTTCCCTCGCTGCCTCTCTTCCTGCACAGCTACAGACAAGCACATTTAGGGTCAACAGCTTATTACAGGCAACAGCAAATATAACCCAGTCTTAGTATATCATTGCAGCGGAGTCTCAGCTGTACAGTTTGACCTGAAACGTCCAGCAGTGACGCCCGTGTACATTACTTGCAGGATTGTAGTTTTTTTCATAAAACGTCTACATTAAACTTCTACCAAAGAGGAGAATATTGTACTGTTTCCCTTGTTAAATTTACTAAACAGTTGGCTGCTTTCTTGAACTTCAGAGATTTTTACATACAAAATGTATGATGCAGTAATAAGATATTCTTCCATGCTTTGTTATAAATTCAACTGTATATAAAAATACAACAAAACACTGTTGATTAAGCAAAAATGAGCTGATAATGATTTACTTGAAATCAATATTCATGTTCAAACACCTGGAATTGACAATTCCACTGCAGATTTACAACTTTTCCATTAAAAAATTTTGTTCACTTAGATTTTTAGAAAACATTAAGAGAGAATAATAGAAATAAAATATAATATATATTATAGTAATATAGTTTGGCTCCATCTCCACCAGGTATAATTTTTCATGTACCGGTACATTTAAAATCCATTGATTGTAAAATCCAGATTACACAAAAAAAGCTATGACATTTAGTCTTCAAGTCATCTTTAAGTCATCCTAGTTTCTTGACTTTTGGAGTGTAATGTTTGTATAGATACTGTCCTTTTGTCCTGAAGCATCAAAAGGACTTTGACCAATATTTAAATTGAACAAAAAAATGTAATCTGGCTCAATGAATTGAACAGTTTTACAAGGCAATGTGAGCATCATGTGTAACTATAAATTGTTAGAATTCCCTGTCTATAACTTTTTTCTGCAGTAACAACCCAACTTATGTATTTAATTAACCATGGATAACAATTACGCATGCTCGAATGCTTTTCTGTCTCTTACACACACACACACACACACACACACACACACACACACACACACACACACACACACACAGACACACCTTCCCTCTTCATGCCCATGGCCAGGCACTTCTGATAGCGACAGTACTGGCAGCGGTTTCGCTGGCGCTTGTCAATCAGGCACTCCTTGCTGTCTCGACATGTGTAGGTGAGATCTTTGCGAACTGTCCTCTTGAAGAAGCCTTTGCAGCCTTCGCAGCTGTACACACCATAGTGTTTTCCTGTCAGACATAAACACAACGCACTGGTTCGGTTTTGAACCACCAACACACAATGAGATTCACAACGTGGCCTTGGAATCAATTTTTGGATACATGGAAAAATGTTGCCTTTCCAAATATACTGACACCAGAACAATGGAGAGCTTTGCAGCAGGAAAACAGTTTAAAATGTGACACAGTACTTGTGATTTACAGAGTTTACATTTATTTGCCCTGCGTCCTTCTCAAGGAGAAGGACGTTTCTCCTTGATCATCACCCCCATCCCCCGACATTACCTGAGGAGCGATCCCCACATATTGCGCAGATGTGTTTTGACATCCCCCCAGGACTTGTGCACTGGTAGTTGATGTTTCCTAGATTCTGTAGGCCCGGCGGAGGCTTGATGTCCTCGGAGCTGCTAACATTGTTCATAGAGTTCATCTGGGGATGACGGCAGGACAAAAGAGAGAACAAAGAGTTGAGGCTGAGGTAGCAGAGGAGGAAGTTCAGAGGAAGTGTTCAGCAGTCTCATGACACTCTCTCCCTTCCCCTAGTTTCTCAGATTGTCTTCCGCTATGTCACACTTTTTTTTTTCCCCTCTCCACCCACACAGTTTGTTGTGAAAGTGTCTTAGTGTATGATCACATGCTCAGTCAGTGGGAGGGTCTCAAGTTTCTCATACAGGAATTTATTTTATTTTATTTATTTATTTTTTAATCTTTGTTGTCCAAGGACGAAACTAGTGCATCTGTTGAAGCCAACAGCAGAGGGCACTCATGTCGAGTCTAACAGGGAAAGTGTAGATTTACTAGAGATACTGGCAGTTTTAATCCATATAAAAATGTATTTGATTGCCCACGAAACAAATTTTAGGTGATTTCACAAAGATAAACACTTCACTGATGTGACTAAGGACTTATTTGACAATGACTCGATGAGACATGAATCCTTCTTTCCAGTGTAGTAAACTGAGACTCTGTCCCACATAGGAATGAAGCTACTTACAGGAGGACTGACTTGTGTTCAAGACTGAGCAAAAAGTCAAATTTCCTTTGACCTCTGCATATTTTCTGCCTCTTATCATCATCCTGCCCTTTGACCTTCTCCTGTCGATGAGAACTTAGCAGGCTGCGTCGTGTGCTGTGCGTTTATGCTTTTGTCCAAACATCTGCATAACAACTTGCATTCACTCTCACGTCCTATATACTTGAGGAAGCGTGGCATATAGAACACCCACCCCACAGTCCCCCCAGGCTCTTCTTATCACTTATTTACAATGAGCGCTCTGAATATCCTCTAACAGCAGACTAAACTTGGACGATACAGTCTAGGAGAGGATGCATGAAATTCTCCCCCATTTTCCCTTGAATTCTCTCAGTTTTCTCAGCAAGTGCACCACTTTTCTCGCTGCTGCCACCCTCTCGCTCAGCGAATGCCTACGAGATAGTCAGATTTAAATGACACATCAGCCCCTGCATGCTCACTCATCAGTGAGTCAGTGGTTAGCAGCAATTCCTCTTTAGTGTCCAGTACTGTTGTCACAAATGGTTATTTTCACATGGCGACTAAAAAAAGCAAGTCCTTGCAAACTCGTGGTTCAGACAGGATGCTGCTTCTGTCTGTCAGCAAACTGCAGAAGACAGGACTACAAGCACGACGTATGGATTATTGATGCATCATACTTTCATTATTCAACACATGGTATGAAGAGCACGCTGCTTCACAAACATAAGGTTTGCTTGAGTCTTTTCGGGGCCAGACTGCACTCAGTGCAAGTCCTTTATCCACACACTGAACATTTGAAAAGTGTGAGAAAAATACAATTAAAAAAGTGAAAATAAATACATTGCAGGTATTTACTTTTACTGTGTAGAGCGCTGTTTAATGTGTAGCTTTAAAGACACCAAATGGGCTGAAGGAATTAATCATTTAACAGCATTATTAGCTGTGGAGGAATCTATGATGATGATTAATGACTTCATTTAGGAAATCATTGACTCATTAAGTGTAAAAGTTTACCATTAGCTACAGTCATGAACATATACAAACATGAGACAAAACCAGTGACAAGTTTAAAAAGCCATTCAGTGGAATTATGTTGTAAATAATGTGCATGTTGTACAGAACAAACATTGTAGCCACAATAAGTAGAAATCCCATTTAAGTTTTTGTGTTAACTCTTGAAATTGTTTACTGATGTCTAAAACCATCCATAATTACATTGTACTTAATAATGCATTAAAAAATACACATAAGTAGAGAAGTCTCTGCTACAAACCACAATCTTCATCTGTACAAACAATAATACGGTACCAGAAAAGTTTGGGCTGCTACTGTACATGTAATGAACAAAATGTGATCAGAAAATAATGTCTTCTATTAGTCCTACGGCGTCCGCTGGAGAGCAGCGTCGCCGCCACTGACTCAACGACACTGAACAAACAACTTCTGCCGAGGACTGCTCTGAACCTTCTGGAGCTGATCGTGGGAAGGAGAATGCTGTCCAAGGTGCACAACAAAAAGGACAACACTGCACACCCTCCTCAGAACATAGTGATTAATCAGTGGAGTGGTTGGCTTCGTCACCTCATAAGTAAAGACCAATACAACAGAGAAACTGGGTGCCTAGGATGAAATGCATGATCCACGTGCTAAGTACACTATCTCTCCAAATAAAAAATAAAAAAAAGTAAACACATGAATTTAAACAAAGCAAATACCGTAAGCCAAAGAACTTGGAAAAGTCCTGCAGTGATCAATATGTTTAAGCTACCAAAAACATTTGTTAAACCCTAACTGATGCAGAGAGTAGCTTCTCATTCCCTAAACAATCATGTCAGAAGACACATCCTGCCATCGTGGGAAAGATGTTTCTCCATTTCAGAAGCAAACAAAGGAACTAAAGAGCCTGCTGAAACTACCAAACAGAAGTAAGAGTAAAGAAGAGAGTTAAGAAGAACAGTGGTGCATCGTCATCATCATCTTTGAGGAAGAAATGTGATGAGAAAAAAGGCTTGAATAATCATAATCAAAGTTTATACGAACGTTCTTCTAAGTGAAGAAAATCAAAAACTCTGTTTTGTTTAACAATGCAAGCAAGAGTATTTCCGCCTGCACAATGAAGAGAAATAAAGGTTTTAAGATTAAACAACCATGTAGCTGGCTTCAATTTCCTAGGAAGACTAAAGCAATAAAAATAGGTCATGCTGCCTGAGGAGTCCAGTTTAGTATCATTCCAGAGTGATAGATGTATCAAAGTCAGAACAAAAAAGGATGAAGTGACGAACGTGTCATGTCTAATGTCTACCATGCAAGTCTGAGGGAGCAGTATTATGATATGGGGTTGCTCCAGTTGATCAGATATCGGTTCAGCAACATTTGCACTAAGAATGAAGTCAGATGGCTGACCACAGGATTTTCCATCATTAGATTTTTTTTTTCCTCTAATAAACAGGAATATTTCAGAATCACGATGCCTGGATTCAAACAGGCTCACATTGTAAAAGAGGGGTTTAGGGTGCATGAGAGATCCTTTTTACACATTGATTGATCATCAAAGAGCCCTTAACCCAATTGGGACGCTTTGATATTACGTAGTGCTATTAGATTTGATGAATTCAAATTACTTTATCTCTGTTATCCAGGTGCACTGTGGTTGGTACTTCAAACAAGGTGGGGCAGAGTTGGAGCAAACACCTTGTAGACCCAATGGATTTACAAAGGTTTACTTGCAAGCTCACATTATCATTTTTTATTAAAATCCAGTTGCAAACATAAGGAGTGATCAGTACCAGTAAATTAATAATAATTGTAAAAAATAGAAACGTGGAAATATAAGACTTCCTCTCCGCAACAGCGTTATGCTGTTGGCTTCAGTCCGTTAGTGGTCAATCTGACCCATTAAAAGCATAAGATGTTACATGGCACAATGACATCAGGATCTTAACCGCTTTGCTGTAGGCCATCAGTGTGAAGATTGTTACCCCACACAATCGTATCAACCCAGACTGCCCTTATAAGCCCACATCCATGCCATGATTGAAGCAGCGTCTATCATTGACAGCTGGTCCCTGCAGCACTGGCCTCATTTCAGCCATTGAAACACCATATGCATGTGAGCCACGTGTGTGTGTGTTTGTGTGTGTGTGTGCCTGTGTGTGTGTGTGTGTGTGTGTGTGTGTGTGTGGGCATTGTGGAGCTTGTAGTTCATGTAATGGACTACTTAAAGAAGGCCTCTCCATTAGCTGTCTCTTAATAGGGGGCTATTGTGCCTCACGGATAACAGTGCAGTGTTGTAAGAGTAGCTGTTTCTGAACTTGAAAAGATGGAACCTCACAAAGAAAAGAGATGCCTTACAATCACACAGACTATATAACTGTCATAAAGTAAGCAGAATCTGATCAGCAAAAAAAAACCAAAAAACATCAGGACAAATGTGATAAATGTGATAGTTCCCTGTCTGTCTTTTCTTGTCTTCTAGTTATCCATTAAAGGGCTGATAGAGGAACCAGATCACATGTCTCCTGGCAATACAGTAGTAATTCACAACTCAGAGATGACCTTTAGGGGGAGAAGTTTAGAGGTCGATAGAAGGGTGGGGGAGAGAGATGAGGTATGCCACCCAATCAACCTCTTCTATGCCCTATGTGACTGCAAGAGTAAGAAGCATAGTATCAAACAAGGAACCTTGGTAAAAGTAGCAGTTGTATTTGGAGCGTATATACAATATTTTATCACCAAAAACCCCCATCAAAATTAAACTTAAGCCGCCCAGGGAAAAACGGTTTTCAATAGTCTGCTGTTATCTCATGACCCTCAAACACACGTAGATGTTCTCACCTGTGGACTATTGAGAGGTCCAAAGTTCATGTTGGGTGTAGACTGAAGAGATACAGAAGGTGATCCCAGAGATGACGTGATGACTGGATAGGGTGATGCCAGGCCATTCATCGGCGAACCCAAGGTGGACATAGGGGACGGTAATGGCCTGGAGGTGCTAATGACGGACGGGTGGCCCACCATGCTGCCCATAGGAGGATGTGTGTGGGCTGCGCTCATTGGGCCCGTAGAGTCTGGAAGAGGAAGAGGTGTGTGTTGAAAGAAAATTCAGGTGCAAATCAACAGATTTCAAGTGAGAAACATGGTTTTTACAGGTCCATTGAAATACAAGTCAAAGTAAATATCAGAATCACTGTGAATCACCACAAGTCCCGCCCTGTGGTCCTTTCCTGTGTGCCTCACCCCATTACCACTAGCACCCCACCTCCTTGGCAGGAAAAAAATAACCACTTTCTATAAATTATATTGGTTTAAACTTGGAAAAACATATATTTATGGCATTTAGCAGTACTGCTCTACACTTTAAAACAATAATGATGCGTTAGCTACTTCAATGAGTCAAACACAGTATCTTATTTGCTTGTGCAACTTTATCACAAGTGTGGCTAGATGATTAATCAAAGTCCAGTATTTACACTTATTTTATCTCTGATCTCTGACAACTCCTAAACTGCAGAGATTGCACTCTCAGCGATCCTTGCTTTGAAATTATCTGCATTTTCATGAGTATTTTGATTATTCTCCTTATTTTACATGTAAACATTAATAGATATGAAGCAGTAACCAATTTTAACACTAAAGATGTAATCACGTCAGCTTATAGATGCATAGATTAAATAAATTGTATCAGATACTGGCTGATGGGCTGTTTTTATATTAAATATACAGAATAAAATCTGTTGCCTTAGGGCAGGGCTGGGGAGTCTATTGTGAGACCCAGATCAGACTTTGGGGATAAAAATTAACCCAACAACCCAAAAAGTCTAAGATAGTGACCGTGTGTGTCTAACATACTGTTTTGGTGCACTTGGAATACCAGAATACCATAAAAATGAATAAATATATAGAATGAATGAATGAATAAATTATCATTTATGTATGCACCCATGTATAATATTGGAAGTGTCTATATCTTTTCTATATGTTTTGTTTGCAGTCTGTTGTTTTTTCTTGATTCGTTTTTGTTATTCATCTTTTTTCTCTTGTTCGCTCCACTTTCAAATTCTTTCCCCTCCAGCTTCAAATCTGAGTCATTTGGATTTGAGCCACACATGGCTTCCACCCTAAAGTTCTCTGAGCCAATCAGGCTTAAGCATGAACTGATTACTTCCTCTCTGTGAAGGTTGCACCAGATTATTTAAAATGTTGGGGTTTTTTTCTTCATATCTTTTCACCACAATCTGTTTCTGAAAATATTTAAGAAAAAAAAGAAAGGTTCTATAACAGCAGATACTTAAAAATCCCACCTTTAAAGTCGCAAGCTGCAATATTAAAAAATTGCTGCTAGATTGGGAAAACAGGTTCTTCTACACTTCTGGCGTGGAGGAAAACTCTGTGATCCATCAGATTCTGAGACCCAAACAGGGAGTTCAGTTGTTTCTTACACAGGTTGGACTACAGTTTTAATTCAAGCCTCATTGATGACCACAGTTCACTCAGCACCTTCAGGGGTCATTGCTAACAGGAGTGTCCTAAAAGTCATACTTAGAAGCTTTACGATTTAAGATAGATGAATAAAACACATGATTGTGGTGGTTCAGGAGTTCAGCGGGTGCCAACATAAAATTTCTGTTACCTTATTACCTCGAATTATAGTTGAAAAGGGAAAAAAAGCTGGACCTACAGCAACCTGAGAATGCTGCTGACGAGTAATACAATGTCCTTTAATGCTAGCTTGCAACAACAGCGACATACTATGAAACCCATCTGATTTTGGTCACTGGGGCGGTGCGGGGGGCTGATATCCTTTGCGTCTTTTGATGTAATCTGACAGGCTGGCATTTACATAGATGACCTACTTAGAAAAGCCATCAGTCAGCTGGGTAACAGTGCATGGTGTGTAATTTCATGCATGTGTTGCAGCTGTGAGCAGCATAAATTTGATCAAATCCCATCATGCACATACATGTACAAGCTACAACAAAACCGTGTATTGCATAACACAAACACAATTAGTGATCACCGTGCAGCAATATCCCTCCGGGCTGATGTTTCAGACCCAAAGAAATTAATAAAAGTCCTTTTGAGCAAAAATATTACTGATGTACATTGACATACTGCTGTAAGCGTATAAACATTTGGATCAGCCAGCAGAAGCCTATGCTTGTGTCACTGCCCCCACCCCTCCCCGAGCAGCATCACACACACACACACACACAGGCAGTGTGAATCTGGGCAGGATGCCACTGGTCTTAGTTAAATGTCACTTTCACACACATGTGCCATGGGTTCTGTGTGTGTGTGTGTGCATTTATAGTTGCAGGGTGGCAGGATGAGAACGCACATTTAACAGCATTTGGGTTTTTACTCTCTAAAATCTGCACAAAAAAAGATAAATTATTTTACATGATTTTTATTCATTTATTTTGTGACTTACTGGGGCCAATAAGCCACATCACGAGTTATAAAAGACTTTTCTGAGAGTGAATAATGAAATCCTTTGTCGCTTGATTGTACATTTAAAAAAGATTAACTGGAACCAACAAGTATGAAAACTCACTGATGACGAACATGTAAATAGGACAAAGATTTCATTGACCTCACAAGTTTCATTGCAGCGTGACTTTAGTACAGTGCTGTTGCTCCAGAGAAGACGTCAATGAGAGACGCTGCATCTTTGCATAGCAACAAGCTTTTGTATCAACTGAGACCCCTCTTACAACTGCAGGAATCAATTAATGCACCTGATAAATGACTCAGTTCTCTCTTCTATTTTATTTTATTTCCAGAATAATCCAATATTTAACTAGATACAGCTCTTCATATGTTTAAATTTGCTGCTGTATCTTTTTTCCTCTGTGGAAAATAGACCAAATATATTTCAATATTTAAAATAAAAAAAACAAGAAATTGTGATGGGCTCTTTCTTAATATTTTAAAATATTTTGTAGACCACCCTTCCCCCCCTTTACAAAAAAAAGAATAAAAAAAAAACCTGTTAAACCAATACAAATGAAAAATCAAGCAATGGTCTTTCATTATTCTTCATTTTATGTTCCCTCCCTGAATTATATACACTTATTGATCTGCTGTAGCCAAAAGACTCTTCACATACGAACACAGGTATATATATATATATATATATATATATATATATATATATATACATATATATATATATATATATATATATATATAAAA
>JAOWBL010000019.1:14938701-14950093 GCA_028564865.1 Zenarchopterus dispar | reverse complement strand
TATATATATATATATATATATATATATATATATATATATATATATCTTTTATATAATAAACTGTCATAATCAGGTAGCTTTTTTTATCCTGTCTGTTCACTACTGTCAGCAAAACATAAACCCTTAAGCTTGACTGAATGAGTTGAACTTAATGTGACAATGGACACAATATTATGTAAGTTGTTGATTTTCCTGTCCTTGCAGAAGCCTGCTGGAATACATTTTTTTTGGAGCTGGACATAGTGACTCAGTGGCAATCATGATAAAGGTTGACTGACAGAAGTGAAGAGCAACTGTGATGTTTCTTTCGCGACAACTTGAGAACAAAACATTACCGCTCTGTAAACATGCCAACAGTCTGTGAGCAAGCATGTGTCCAGGGGAGTATTTTTGTAACACAACTTGTAAAGTGAGCTTACAAGCCTGAGTCTGAATGCACATACTTGCAAAACAGAGTTTGCAGGTAGAAGGCAAGACTACGAGGTTTGCTGAAGGGCATTTAATACCTACACAAATACATGGGATATGATTTGGGGTCGTAAATGAACAGAAAGGTTCAGTTCAGTTCATTTTTAACATTTATTGATTCAAAATTCTTCATCATCATCTTCTTCAACCTTCTTTATATTGCAACATATATTAAAGTAAAACTAACAATCTACAATGGCAGTTTCTGTTTTTTTTCCTTTCCCATTGTCTTACGTCACTAATTCCAGCAACTTCTTGATATGTTCAGACACTGTCATTTCTATAGTAATATATTTACTTTGTAACTGATACTGTTGCCTCTAGCAGTAACTTTGCAGACAGCTGTAGCTCTGTGTGTGCAGCTGTAACTGTTATTCAACATTTCATGTAAAATGGAGCCATGACTTGTGCTGTTATGAAACTGGTTAGTGACATAAAAAGTCTAAACAGACGGGATCAAGCTACAGTACGCACATGTCCGGTGCATGGAAAATACATCCATCCAAGCATGGACATGTTTGTTGTTACTGCATAATTGGGAAAGAAATAGCATAATTATGATCAGATCATGATCAAATCCTGATTGCGGGCCTTGCAAGCCTTTCAAGGTTCTCTGCTTGATTAAAGCTGGAATTAAATCAAGGCTCTGACCTTCTTTACTAATGACTAATTACTAGACCAATTAGCCCAGAGAATGGCCTCCTTCCACCCCTTCGCTTCCCTCATCTTTTTCTCACAATGAGCACCTACTCACTCACAAATAAAGCGGACTGTTTTACACTCGTGCACAAATACACACATCCTATCAAGTGCTACAAAATGCACCTATTGTACATACTGTGTGCTAATGCATCTGTTGACAAGGGTGCGTTGCACGTCTCAAGCTATCGTGTCTTTCAGCAAATACCTGCAGAGTCACACCCTCACTACCTGTGCGGTTTATTCGGTTCTGCGGGTGCAGGCTGAGAAATGATCTGTGCACGGGATCTGCATTAGGAAAAAGCTTTGAAAGGTGCTGGGACTTCACACTCAAACAGTACAACCCACATTCTTTAAGTCACATGACACTATCATGGTTGTACAGGGAAAAATGCATACTTGAGAACTGCATGCTTGTAGCGGCTAAGAACACGAAAGGACATGTGTGTCTCTCTTTGCTTTTGTTTGCATATGTGCGTGTGTGTGTGTGTGTGTGTCACTTGGGGTGAATCACTGACCCCGAGCAAGTGATGAGAGTTCAGATCAACAAGAGTGACTTCTTTCTCAACCCCCCCTACTCACCCTCCAAACCCTCCCCAACCTTCATTTCCCCTTTCTTTGACTCCTTTCCTTCTTCAGTGACATTTTTCTTTCTTTCACAGCTTCCCTGTTAAAGAAGTTCATACTGTCAAAAACTGCAAGTGGGTGCTCGTCAGCTTGTCTAGAATCACTTCCACTGACAAAAATAAAAAAAAGACACACAAACACTGAAGTGAAGAGAGAGAAAAATGCTGATTCTACACCTAAGCCCCAGGCAGGCCGGTATGAAACCTGCTGAAACATAACATGTCTGGGAAAAGCTGAGGAGGAGGATCACGAAACAATCCGCGCATAATCACCAGATTGTTTCTTGACTCCACACGCCTTGGCTTCATGCTTACAACAGATTACAAAGGCTGACCATTCCAGAGTTGAGACAGGAGTACAATTTATGGCGTGTGGGCTGTTGATGCTAAAATGCATCACAAATCATACTAGTGAACCAACACGCAGACTTGGAATGATTTTAATTAGATGTGGCTCAGTGATATAAAATAAATGCACCATCACTAACGGATTCAGCTGCTGGTAGTTGACAACCGCCTATTTTGAAACTATAAAATTTATCCCTACTTAGAATTTTGAGGACTGTTTTCACACAAAATATGCACAAATATTCTGAAGAGTGAGCATTTTAATGGCAGTGGTTGGAGGAAAGCTGCAGAATTACTTTGGGGCCATTTAAAAGTGACGAAGCGCTCCACTCAAGACAAATCAAATTCTTTTGAAAGAGCAGCATTTAAGTACTTGAGATTATTTTAGATAAAGAAACATCCCCCCAGGCGAAAGTTAAAAATGAAATCAAAATAATTAATGCTACAAGAACTTTCGTCATGCAGAAAAATTAGAAATTAGCCCAATAGCTGACACTTGAAGATCAGCTGAAATCTTGCAATGCCACTTCAGCCTGATCAGAGAGATTAGAAAGACTATACAGGGCTGGGGGGGGGGACTCTGTCCTGCACACTGTGGGCTTCCCACTCAACCAGATTTTTCTGTCATTCCCAAAGGAACTGCAATAATGATCAAAACAATTTTCAGCTTCTCAAAATGGCTCTTAGATATCTGTGATAATGCAGGACCAACTGGACACATTTGTTTTCAAAGATTAAGTTTGTGTGTGTGTGTGTATGTGTGTGTGTATGTGTGTGTGTGTGTGGGGGGGTAATCCGTTTAACATTCTGTCATCTCAAATTTCTCCCACAATGGACTACTTTTGAGGCTCATGACATGTTTTATTGCAGCTGTACAGCAATCAGTGTGTCACTTAGAGAGGCAAAGAAACATCACATGATAGGTGATACATGCATAGTGTGACTCAGCGAGGCTAAAAAAGCCTAAGACTGTCACTTCATGCGTTGTTCAATTTCAGATTTAGTTTACAGGAACACAGCCAAGTACTACTAAACACATGTAGCTATAGTATCAATGTACTCCACATGATGCAGACTCTGGGGAGTCCAGGTTTCTGTGATTACGGCTATGAAAGAGTACACTCCGAAAAAAAGATAAAAAAGAAAAACTATCAGCTGGTTCAAGGGCAAAGTCACCGAGTCTGACTTGAGAGCTGCTTTTCAGTGAGCAAAATCATATCATGCTGTTATCCAGGGTGCAGCCACAGCGCTGACCAGGGCGCGTCTAATACACTCGTCTCCACCTCAAAGGGACTATAAGTTTGTTTATCAGCAGTAGGCTGATCCGCCATTTCTCGGCGCTGTTACACGCAGTTCTCATCGGATCTAGCCACCAACCCAGACCAATAAATTGTGTTTCTGTCTCAAACAGTTAAGCAAGAGACGCGCGACGTGCGCCATAAATTACATAAGCGCAATTAAAGTGCCAACCTCTGACCTTGCCAGACCGGCACAACCATGATCACCTGACTGGCGTAAGCGACCACCGCTTTCCCTTCAGTTCCGACACTTACAAGATGTACATACATGCAAACGTACGTATTATTTACCGGATTCACGCAGCAGCCGCATTCACGGAAAGGAACCGGCGGCTAAAGTCCGCGAACACTTTTTCGCTCAGAGAGAAGACGCCATGAAACAAAGTCACAACAAAACGCAGCAGCTCGGCGAGAAACGCAACAGTCACGCCGGGCGTTTAGGTGCGTGGTTGAAGCGTACTTACTGAGGTGTAAATACGGATCATTACTGTCCATAGTGCGCGAGTTTTCCCGTGGATTTCCTACAGTGGCTGCTGCTCCGCATCCCAGCGCATTCCTCTCTCAGCCCGACTGAACTCTGCAAAGGCGGCTCAACGCGGGGGCCCAGCGAGGGAGGGGGCGGTAAAACAGGGCTTCTCCCAATGACAACAGTGGTCCATATCAAGATCCAGCGCGATCGTGGCGAAACATCTTTCCCGTGGTCACACTGTGTTGCAATATTTTCGCAGTAAAATGTTACTTTCAGCAGCCACAGGAGGGGCGGGGGGGAGAGAAAGCTCCTTTTCCCAGTCCCATTTTTCTCATAATCGGGGATAATAATAGTTTGGCTACTACAAACAAGTGAAAGAAAATGAAAACGTTATTTTAGACCGGTTAAGACTGAATATGAGGCCCACGCTGCTGGTACTTTTTTTTATTTATTTCCATCCAAGTGGTATCATTTGGTTTACGTTTGAAATAGTATACACTTAAATGCTCTGTAAATCATTACAAAACAAGAATCTGTTTCCCAGTTCTCAGCAGAACGCATTCATCTTTAGTTTAGGAGGCCAACTTTAAAAATAAACATATAATTAAGCATTCATTTATGCATATTAAAACTGTATTGAAAATTCTGAATGCGTAACAGTTTCTTTTTTTTTTATTCCTTTTATCTCCCGTCTTTTTCTCTGAGGGGGATCCCTCCCGTGTTTACCTAATTGTTCATGTGAGTCTCAGTCTGGGGACCCCGCTCTCACCCCCACCCGCATACGCGCATACACCTCTGTTCAGATTGCGGGGTCATGTAGGGGTGACGGCCCCGGTTCCTGGGAGGGTTATTCAGGAGTCAAGCCGCACGGAGGCATTCACGGCGCTGAAGTGCAGAGCGAGCAGACGCTCGGTCAACGCCGGGCCGATGACCACTCAGCGGGCCCTCTGGGCCCTCCCCGCTAATGGGACAAGCGAGACCCCCCGCGCACCCCCTCCTCCCCAACTCCCACCCCCGGCTCCACCGTCCCTGTAACAGCGACCCATAAAGGAGCGCAGGAGGATTCTAACCAAGATGAATGGTACTTTTTTTCTCTACTCATTCTGCACTAATCAGCGCTTTTCATTTGTTATGGCCTCGCGCCAGCCCTTCCGCGACAGCCTCTATTAGGGCTAAATAACGTATAAATTCATTAAAGTCAGAGGGGCATTAAAACGCTCATCTGTCAGATCTCTCTTTGTTTGCTCCTAATGGTGGCACATGGTTCAGGGCATTGAGATGATTTGGCTTCTTTTTTTTTTTAACTGTTGTGCCTGGAGATGGACGTGGGAACAGGAAAACTGAGATAAGTCCTGGTTTTCAGGTAGAACGTCGAAATTTCAACACATTTGTGTTTGCTTCCTTCTTTTCTTACTTTTAGGGTCATCTTTGAAAGAAATTCTAAAGGGGAAATGATTTAGGCCTATATTTGTTTTATATTGTTGACCCAATGTAATCTGCAATTTATCAGCTGTTTCCAGCATATTTTTTGACTGAAACGTTTAATTGTTTTAACAAACGTTTCATTTTGGTGATTATCCAATTCATCAACTTCAGATTGCTACTTCCCCCACTCCAAAACAAACCCTTTGCACTAATCCCTTTGTATTCACAGCCCCATTCCCACCAAACAATGTCCTTAAGCCTAATCCTAAACTAAGATCAACAAACCTATGGACCACCTGCTTGCAAGTCGCAGCTAAGAAGCCAAAGAAAATCTGAAAAAGGAGAAAACAAAGACTTAAGAAACAAACACCTGTTTGAGGTCACCTGAAAACATTAGTTCATCCATCTAGGTATCAAAGCACACACACCAAATATGTATCAGGTCATGATGGCTTTTTTTTTTTTTTTTTTTTCGCACCCTGTCCTCTGGCTTCAGGATGGAGGTCCTGGCAGTGTTGTCATGGGTGATGGCCCTCTCCATCTGCCTCCACCATCATTAGCCCATCTCCATCACACTTTATCAGAGGGAGCTCCGCCACCCCCCACCCTGCAGGACCCTCTTCAGTTCTCTGACACCCCCTGCCCCCTGCTCTATACATGAGCCTGAGATGATAAGTGTTCTGCCTCTTTGTGCAGGCTGGGATAAGACAATGCCACACAGCACTACAGAACATCATCCATCTCATAGGTCATCAATCTGGCACACAAAAGATGAAATGTGACTCAAGCTCCCTTTTTTTCTTTCTTTCTTTTTCTTTTTTTTTTGCAAAGCTGCCTCTCTTTGCTCAGAAGAGGCGTGTGTTCGTTTGCTTCTTTGTACAGCTATGTTTATGATTCAGCAGCAAATTCTTTAAAGCTGTGTGGCCACATGTGAGGAAAGCAATTAATAGATGTGATGTTTGTCTTAAAACACCAGCACATAAATGCAACAGCGTAAATACTGAACAAGAATCCACACACTCAGTACCACAGACCAGTGAATTTGGTTGCAGAAACAGTATCTTGCAGCCACAGATATAAAAACAGGTGTCAGTCCACCTCCATGTACTGAATTAAAACAGTAAAACAGCCTCAGCCTAAATTACTTCAGTTACAGGCCCAGTGCCACATGGATCACATCATCTTTTGTTTCTCCTCCTTTGTGCATAATTAGGTTTACATTGTCCTAAGATCAGCATGAGGCTCTTTTTTTTCTTTTTTTTTGGTTTTGTTTTCTTCACTCCCTGTGAAAGCAGTGGGGTTTTCATTTCTTTTATACATTTACTTTCAACAATGCAGTTTTAACAAGATAACACTGTGATGTTAACATTTCTGAGCAATTAGTGAACAAAAGCCTTTTATGTGCACAGGAGTTAGCAGAGTTTACTTTCATCTTGACTTTTTGATGATCAATGCAGATTATAATTATCTTTATCTATCATGATTAAACAGAGCAGCGAGTACAGCCATCCAAGCCCTTCTTAAGTAGTCTGGCATGTTGTTTTTATCTTTAAATGATGTGATTTGGACTTCTTCATCTGCTTAAGATTAATACTGAGCACTTCTGTTTGATTCTACATTATTTTAACAAAAGGCTGAAATTACTATGTCAATGTCACAAGTTTTTTTCTGTGTAAAATTAAAATAATTGTAAATTGTGGCTTTCATCAAAAGGGGAGAGGAATAATATGACTAAAAGCCCTAACCTATTTTATTCAGATGTTACATAAACCGCTCAGTAAACATATGAGGTTAACCTGTTAATCTGTCGTCCATGTCTGTGTGTTATGGGGGTTTACATACAATCAATATGATGAGCCTTGGACTGGTGCAGACAAAAGACGCTATCCATTACCACTCAGACAGGCATGTGTTGTTGTCATCATCATCACTACACCACAATGCATTCAGTTATATGTCTTTAGGATATTTGAACAGTTTAACAGAAGACTCCAACTCTGACAGAGTCAAACAGAGACCTAAATATGAACAAAATGTTGGCATATCAGGGATTCAGTCATTCAAAATAGTTTTCCAAGGATTTATATTACACTATAGGTGGACTGCAGACTCCGGGCAGATGGTTGACCTTTATATTAATCGTCACCTTGCAGTAATAAGTTAAGACAGACTAGGGACTTGGGAGCTGAACCAGACCACCTCAGGTTAATCTCGCCACGTCCTGAAATGCCCATGAGGGATTAAGCTCAATGTACACCTGCTGCTGATTTTTAACACACAGAGTCTCTGATGACTGCCACCATGGTACTTCAAAATCCCAAAGTCAAAGGATGTGGTTTGAAAGAGCTTGTTTAATTCCATTAGGGAGCTATACCTAAGAATAAATGCTGTCTTTCCATGTGGTTTTCTCACATACTAATTTTAGGATGTTCATGTGCCACTCCTGAATCAAATGAAGTGTATGTATATATTTGAACTTGAGCTGTCAAATTATGTTGATTAAAAAGTCTATGATAAAATTTATTTTTTGAATTTTATTCATAAGAATGTTAAATAAACATAACCATGGAGAATGAAAAAAGAAGACTATATAAAACCTACAATCTTCTTTGATCTTGTTTTAATTTCTCTTTACTTTTCATTATGTGCAACACCTTGAACTGCCTCGCCTATATTACGCCATTTTTTCATAATTTGTCCCCTCAGCTTTAGTTGACTAATTAAATAGCCTTCTTTTTTGCATATACGCTATATAAGACATTCATGGACAACAAAGCTTTTACAACTTTTACCACTTATAATGCTGTCAGTCCTTCTCACAACACTTAAATGACAACAGGAACATCATAAAATTAAGCATTTCAGATTTTATCTCGTCAGATTCTTCTCATAAACATGCCTTAAGGTGTGCATCACCAAATTGCTTTTTTTTCTTTACCTAAGACATTCTTAACATCAGTGCAGCTTCTGGAAAAGCTTAACAAAGCCTCGTTTTTGCAAGAAGAAGTTTAAAGTAGTGTTTAAAAGTGTCACTCTGCACTGTTGTACTTGAAAAGAAGTTTCCCACAGTAATTCTCTGCCAGTGTAGTTTTATCACCTATTGATGAATGATGCTTCTTGATGCTGTGCCATCTGAAGGATTGGAGATCACGAGTGTCCCGTTTAATCCTTCACCCTTGCCCTTTGCAGGCTGGAATGCCTCCAACTTCATTAAATGGTTAAATGATATGATGCACTATACAGGGAGAAAAATGCAAATCCCTTCCAGTTTTTTTTTTTTTTTTTTTTTTTCAGGGACATTGCTTTTGAACATTTCAACAGTTTTCTGACACATTTGTGGGCAAACTGCTTCTCTTCCTGTCTTTGGCCCTTTGCTCCTTTCCTCAGCCATGAGTGATTACTGCTTTTTTGTTACCAAGTCATGACTACAATCACCTGTTGACATTAGTTAAAAAAAAACAAAACACATTATTGTTAGTAGTATTTTCTATCAGTAGCAATGGTAGTATCATAATTTTTTTTCTTTTAATGCTAGCCCTAAATTCTCTTCATCCAAACAGTTTTAGACTGTTTTGCTGACTTGAAACCCAGAAATGGATTAAAAAGACAAAACATGGTGACAGCTGGGATAGGCTCCACCCCCCCGACCCTGAGTAGGACTGAAATGGATATGAAGAGTGCATTAATGTATGAAAGAATGAAAAAGGGAAGAAAAAGAGGAGAAGAAGAAGAGAAGAAAAAGAGAATGAGAAAATGAGAAAAAGAGGGTGAAATAGTTTGGATTCATGCTGCCTGCAATGGAAAAACAGTCCAAAAAAGTGGAAGTCACAGATTTTTGATTATTATTACTTCTAAATGTATGTTTAATTATCACTAATCCAACTTTTTTCTGATTTGGGATAAAACACATATAACTAGGATTGTCCTTTAATAGAGTCTGCTGTTTCTGAGCTTAATGAAATTTAAAACCAGGTGCTTGAATTCAATGCAGTGACACTCAAGCACAATTCACACCTGAAAGCACTTTAGTGACAGAATTGTCTCGTGGAGGAAACTGCAGTCCATCCAATCTCACTCAAACTGCTGGCGAGCACAACATACAATAAAATTGTCATCAAATAAATGTTAAGTTAAAAACTTGAGGTGAATGTTAACAGTTAAAAACCTATGTACAAGTAACCTGTCTCCACATGTCTGAAATCTGAGTCCCCCTCCTGAACCCTGCAATTTATCAGTCACCTGAATTAAATCACTATGCTGCAGTTTTATTTATTTTTTGTTTTGTTTTGTTTTTTGGTGGTTGCAGGTAGAAAGATGTTCCCGAGAAATATAAAAGTGACTCTCAATATATACTTTTTGTTATGTACAAATCATTTGAAATTTTGCAACAGCAACAGGTAAATATGACACTGTTCTCATCCATACTCCAAGAGGTGGGGTGGATACGCCTCATGAATTTACTTTAGGATTTGACTTTTGGTTGCTGAGTCACTTTACTTGTTCTTCTGAGGATCATGAACTCAGTTCTACCCTTTTCAGAGGTCAACTAGAGAGCACACTGTGTCGAGGAGTTGCCACTGCTATCCTGCCCTCTTCTGGCCAAGAGTGGCAGCACATGTTCAGAAGCGCTAGACTTTGCTTGTCCCTCCGCGGCACCCGTAGACGTACGGTAAAGATATACGTGTTACTAAAGGAAGTTTATCGCTTTGCAGTGTGATGGTGATGCGAGTTTCCGCTTAAATTCAACTCGTTACGGCCTGATAAGTCACTAATGAATTTAAAAGAGAATGTCAACCGACTTAATATTAGACTTCAAAAATCGTCGACAAGATCCTCTGATGGATAGTGAAGCAGGTATCGTCTCTATGGACCAGGGAGGAGAGTGGGGTAAGGCGAGCCGTCTTTTTAGAAAGACCGACTGAAAACAGCTTGTTATTGTGTAAGCCACAGAGTCAGGGTATAAGACATAAATAAGTATTGTTAAACAATTTGTTGTCGTTTTAAAAGTAACCGTTTATGAGTCTGAAGTTGTATGGAAACGTTTGCTCCGTTCGTGGTAGTTAGCCATGTAGCAAAAGCTAAGTGGGGGATACAGAGATGATGTAAGCTGCGAAGGCTGGATGTAAATAAAAATCATCCTTTTAATTAAACACAAAGTAATGTATTTGATATAAAAGCGACACCAGCCCTGAAAGCATGGATATTTCTGGATTAAAACAACATATTTTTCTATCGATCTTTCAATTTGATAGTAGAAATGTCACATATCAAAACCTGCTGCCACTCGAATTATTATCATAACAAAGTATTGTTTAGTAATAATTTAATGTTGTATACAGTTTTTATTATATCTGTTCTGTTTAGAACAAGGTGTCAGAAGCTCCTATTTTTTCTACTTTCCATATTGCCATAAAAATTAAGAACTATAGTTAATTAAAATTAATGTTAAGGAGAATTTTCAGTGTTGGAGCTGTGGAGGGAAAGAAAATTTTAAAAGGCAAATCAAGTTTATTCGTAGAGCACATTTCATATACAAGACAGGTCAAAGTGCTTTACATAACATTTTGAAAAGGCCTTAAAAGTAAGAGTTTAAAAGCAGAATTAAAGATGGACATATATTAAAAATAATAAAAACAAATGAGATGCAAGAAATAGTTTTCAGTGTATTGTGGTAGATTACTGAAATGTAGCAGTAAATAAAAAGGTTTTCAACCTTGACTTAAAGCATGTGAGATTGTCAGGAGCCCTGATGCATTCTGGGAGTTTGTTTCATAGATGAGGAGCATAAAAGCTGAATGTTGCCTCAAGGTATTTGGTTCAAACTCTGGTTATAGACGTCTCCTTGACAACCTGAGGGTTCTGATTGTTTCATAATGGACCAGGAGATCAGAAATACAGGGTGTCCCAAAAAATTTGACATCATTTTAAAAGCAATTATGTTAAACTACTAAATCTAGCTCAATGAAATTGAACAGTTTAGGTCAGGGGTCACCAATCCTGGTCCTCGAGGGCCGGAGTCCTGCAGGTTTTAGATGTTGCTTTGCTTCTTCACACCATGA
>JAOWBL010000019.1:14908864-14938601 GCA_028564865.1 Zenarchopterus dispar | reverse complement strand
AGTTCAGCAGATTTAATATAACATTTGCATGCAAACGGGTCACAATCTTCACAGCTCAGTTCCGATGCAGAAGTGACCAAGTTGTTCAGAACACACAGAGATTTAAACAGAGGCAGAAGCTTCATGCTGACCGTCAGAACAGTCTTGCTCCGTGAAAACAACAGGTGTCAAGATGTAAACACCTTCACCTTCACACGGGTACCTTCCCGTAAGGGGACTTGATGTGATGAGAACATTATGTGTGAGAAGCCAAAATTTCCACCACAAAAGTTGAGGACACTTACCCTGTTTTAAGTCTAAGATTAGTTTTTTGTTTTGTTTTTTTTGTATAAAAGGAAATTTCCAAATTAATCAGGGAGAGTTTTTTTTCCCCAAGTTTTTCAAGTTGGTTTCTTTGCAGTCATTTGTTCATCCTAAAGTGACTGTGGTCCAAACCAGCTTAGAGAATCCCACATTATGATGTTTTAGCATAACAGTCTTCTGACATCACTCGAGTTCAGTGGAGCACACCAGCCGATGTATTTTCAGG
This sequence comes from Zenarchopterus dispar, assembly GCA_028564865.1. Taxonomy (NCBI): domain Eukaryota; kingdom Metazoa; phylum Chordata; class Actinopteri; order Beloniformes; family Zenarchopteridae; genus Zenarchopterus; species Zenarchopterus dispar. The sequence continues at coordinate 14,938,072 of JAOWBL010000019.1, read as the reverse complement.
CACACCTTCAAACGTGAAGGCATTACTCCACGATAACATGGAGAAAATCAGCTAAGACAATAAGAAAAGAACTGGAGACCTTTAAAAGTCTGGCTCCTCCTTGGGTAAAATTTCCAGATGGTTGAAGGTCCCATGTTTAAACAGGACAGCTCCTGCTCCCTAGAGATGAGCATCTTTGTTCTTAAGTTAAAACAGATCATCACTGCATCATTTCAGGTCGTTGTGCATGTCTTTATAATTGCATTTATTTTATTCTTTTAATGTCTGCTAGTCTGTGAAATCCCCTCATCTCAAACTTAGGCAGTTTATTTAAAAATTATAGTTATTTCTCTTTAAAGCAGAACTTCCAGGTTTGGTCAGCAGGTGGAGACAGAAGACTGCAGTGAGTTGTCCACAGGCGCTTGAGTGACTACAGTATGTGTCTGTGTTCAGGCTGTGACCGGAGCTGAGGGTCTGCCCGTGGCGGTGCAGTGTGTGGCCCTGCCGTGGCAGGATGAGCTCTGCCTTCGCTTCATGAAGGAGGTGGAAGGACTCGTTAAACAGAACACCAAGTAGAGCTGATGGGTCCAAACGGTGGGCCGGTCTCAAATAGTTCAAGTGCCTTGGGGGAATGTCAGCTGAGGGTGTTTTTGATGAAAGTTTTTTAAATGATGCAAGTATAACTGACTAATGGTGTTAACTGCAAATTTCATTAAAAAAGATTGGATTAAGATTACAAAATCTTTAACAGTTTTATAAGTTATAAGATTTTGGGTCTGATTCTGACTATTTTTTAGTGACATATAAGTTGGATTGATCATTGATTCAGTCCAATGTAACCTAGATTTGATAACTTCAGTTTAACTACAGACTAGGATTATTACTATAAAAATTACAATGTTAATAGAGCTCCTTTTATAATTTCAAGTATTTTATTGAGAACATATGAAGCAAGTTTTTGCTTCAGTCTTCCCCTACGAGTTGTGATTACTAATGTTTCACATGAACGCATAAACTGAATTAACATTAGTCAACCAGAAACAGAAAATAATGGAAAGAAAATGATCCATCAGAGTTATGTGTTTTGTTCCAGAAAAAATGCTTTTTTTTATCTGACATATGGGAATAAAATACAGCAGCTAAATCCACAGCTGTTATTTCTCCACACAAGGTGTTTTGCGGTTTTGTTTTTTCTCACCTATTATAATGTGATGCGTATGTAGTAAAATGCTGCATATGATCGATCTTTCCCTCTTCTGAACTGTCCTTCATTGGATGTATAATGATTTTCAAGGTTGCCTGTGCACTAAACTATGCAGTTGAGTAAAATGGTTAATGAACTAATTTCATGTACAGGTGTGTACCCAGCTGCTCATCCTTTACCTTCCTCATCACTGTACAATGTATGAGTGTAAATCATTTTCTTCCTTCTTCAGAGTGATTGTTGCACCGAAGCCATAGCAGGAAACAGAAAAGAGATAAAGGAGACTAATGACACATGGCGCCTCCATCTACAAGGCCAGTGCACCATGTCATATTGTGATTACCCCGTGGTATTGTAAATATGTGTTTGGGTTTACATAAATTTACATTTGTTTGAAAACACTCCTGGAATGAGAAACCATTAGAGACGATGTTGGCTTTTTTTTTTTTTTCTATTAAAATCCTTCATGTTTTTGCAGCCGAATGGAAATGGCCGTGTGTGTGCGCACGGTGGAGGAAGGAGGACACATTAGGAGAGGAGAGCTGGAATTGAGAGGTTGTTCTTAGCATTATCTGCAGCACATAGAGAGAGAGTGTGGCTCTCGCTGTGCTACTCAGTCAGGGAGCATTAAGCCTTTAGAGGCAGTGAAGAGACTCGGGTCTTCAGAGAGAACTTGACATTGTTCATAAATCCCTCAGGATCGGAGACAGAAGTAATGGCAGTAAGAAGTAAAATTGCCCTGTTAAATATATCAGCAATTTCAGAGCTGTATTGCTTTAAAATCGCAAATGTATAATTATAACCATTATTTGCATAGTGCTGTACTTTGAAATGATTTTAAAGTATTTTAGTCGCACAGGCGCAAGGGATATTGTCCAAAAGAATGTGTATAAGTATAATTATCATAATAAGGGACCAATGCTTTTCAGGTTTGGACTGTTGTCAGGGTCTGCTGTGGAGTTTCCACACTAAGCATTGATTCAGTCCAACTTAACCTAAAGGTACTTCTGAATATGGGTTGTTATGTGAAATAACAAGGATGCAGGAACATATCTGGGAGATGCTCCACAATAATGAGTAGCTAAGTGTAATGTGTCAGACAGCAGAAACCTAATGAGGAAGATGAGAAGGTATCATCTTGGCAGGAGAAAGGCATGTTCCTCAGACAGATTGAAGATGTCGTTGATATAAAGGGCCTATCTAAAAGATAGAGGCATTAATCATAGCAGCTAAGGAACAGCGTCCGTCCACAAGAGAGATAAAGGTCAGGGTCTACCACACCAGACAAATCCCCAGGTAAACGCGGTGCAAAGGTGCCCCCGAAATAATCCACCATTTTGCCAGGGTGTATGATGTAGGCAGGTACGACATAAGTGACTGGGTAGCAGAAATAGCATACAAAAACATCTGTATTGGTATGGGTTGGATGTCCCAAAGTCAAGATGGGAGATGCCTTCAAGAGTGGTGCATAGAAGAGCAAAGATCCTGTGAGACTCCCAAATCCAGACAAATAAGCTGGCTATATCTAACCAACAGGGCATTCTGGTGGTCAACAAACTGAAGAAGAAAGCGTTAGTGATAGATGTAGCAGTGCAAAGCTTCAAGAAGAAGGAAAGTGAGAAAAAGTCAAGAGTTGGGAGAAAAAGTGGGAAAAAAATATGGAAGATGAACGCAACAGTGGTTCCAGTGGTAATCGGAGATATGACTTCCAGGGCTGAGAAGATGGTTCCAGCAGATCCTGGCAGCAGCATTAGACATCTCTATCCACAAGAGTGCAATAACAGAACAATACTGGGTATAACCTCCAGATTCCCAGAGGATCAGAGCTTGAAAAGAGCAAGAGTTGATTTTAATATACACTCACTGGATACTTTAGTAGGTACACCTGATATATCTTTTAAAAAAGTGGTTGGCCAGTGTATACACCACTTGGTTAACAGAGTCATTAAATGTAAATATCTTGGGGAAAATGATGACAAAAATATTTCAGATAGGCATAGTAAACTGACATAAAAAGAACAATATTAAACCCTTTACACATCCAAATATAAGCTGAAAAAGAAAGTACACGTTGATTAAATTCTACAGTTTTCTCTCTTCATAATAAGGGCATAAAAGTAGATAAAATACAGCTTAAGATGAAAAACATTTCCTTGCATTAAAAGGGAAAATAATTATGTTTACACACCTCTTTCAACTGCGACTTGTAAAGAAGAGTGGGTCAAAGTACCTCCACAACAATATAAGTGACTAAGAATGTCATACAGAAAACAAGGACTTTGCCTTTTTGCTGATAAACTGAGTTCTGCAAAGTGTTGACTTATGGGCTGTGCTCAGCCTCTTGATGCTGCTTTTGAATTTTGGGTTAATTTTTGTTTGGCAAATAATGATACAATGGAAATTATCACATGTTGCTGTTCATGTGAATGCTGCTGGGACCACATTTTAAGACCAGTAGTGACCAAGTCATGGTGGTGTGGTCTCTCTTTCAAAATGCCTACTATATTTTCATTGGAGTGGGAAAAAAGCCACAAATTGTTTATGAATTACATCGATCTTTCACATAATAATCTCAGTACAGTCATGATTCTTTCAGTTCCACTAAACCTCAAATTTTAAAAAACTTTTCAGATTAAAACTTTTTCAGTAAAAACTATATATGATGTGGAAAAACATCCCCATACAGTTTTATGACGATGTGGATGCAGGGCCAGGATTTAACCCCGAGTATTCATGTGTCATATTTAGATGGTGCCTTTGGTTTGAATGGGTTGACACAGGAACTAGGCGAAGAGTTTGGGAAGTTAACTGATGGGAGCTTCTAGCGAGGCGGAGCCTTTTTGTAATCATGCGACAGAAGCATCGAGCAGTCCCAGCAGGCTGGGGTATCCTTCTGCTGTAACGTCTCATTGATAAGAGCAGCAAACACCTCATTTACAGGAACCTTAGGCTATAAGATCAGGTACTTTAAAAGCCATCCAAACACATTCGGACCCTGTCGGTGTGCCAGCAAATAAAACACCTTGATATCAACACAACTAAACTAGGATGATTCTGTCTTAATGTCCCATTTCAGGGACCAAGGAGCCCATAGTCTTAATGGCTCCATAGAATTGCAACCGGTAATGTTGGTCGCAGCAGGGTTCCTGCCTTTCGGATGATCAAAGTGACAAGTTCACCCTGCAACCACAGCCACTTACAGCTGACATCAAGAAGCCGCAAGATTGGCAGCTTTTACGTCTTTGGTCCATTTCATCAGCCATTACTACCAGCAGAGGCGACATGCTGTGGAGGAGTAGTGGGAGGAGGAGAAGGAAGATTAACAGAGAGCTGATACAGGTGTACAGGCGGTATCAAACAGCAGCCCTGTCAATACAGCAGGCTCCAAGTTTCCTCAGAAGGGGCTCGAATCCCCAAAGTCTGCACTGATTTCACTATGACAGGATTAACTGGGAGCTCGAATGATTTTCTCAGATTCTGTGACTCAACAATTCAGTGATCCACGTTCTATCGGCTTTCAAGGCCCCTATCCCAAGTTTCAAAAGCTTACCCTTTGGACAAGGTGCATTCTTTTCTACCATCCAGTTCCGCTTTCCCTTTTTTGCTGCATTCGGTTGTTCACCAACCCCCACGTCCCCGCTGACTCTCCCTTCCCTGCACATCTTGCTAGGTTTGGGTTTTCCTTTCTTGCCTCCAGCACCGTGCTTGGCCCAAGGCCCTTATAACCAAATTGGTTTACATTGGAGAGATAAATGCTCTGCAAATGCGCTTAAACACATACAGTAAAAAATGCAGACAGTGCGTGTCAGGATTATCACCCAAGTCAGGGGGAGAAAGGAGAGCGTCTCTGTGGCATAAAGCTGGGGAGTCAAAGTGAAGCCTGCAGATACAGTCCGTCTCATCCACTTCTCAGGAGAAGGAGTGGAGGATTTAGTATTTGCATGCTAGTCTGTAATTCCTGGCATTATATAACTTGTCGCCAACAATCAAACTCCTGTGGTATTGTGAAAGTATTGTTTCACATGGGTGTGAAAAGTGTGGAGTTACACTTTTTGAGTCGGTGTTTTGGTTCTGCTTCCTGGCCCAAGATGAAAGGCAAAGAGACCCCCCTTTAAGCCCAATCAAGAACAACTTTCTGCAAAAACATCTTCAGTCCTAACTAGGTGAGATGCATTTTAAATCTTTTGAACATATTTTACTTAAGGCATAAATCAGTCCCTTGAATATGTTAATATGCTGAAAGATTTCTTTCAAAGTTCTGCAGCCTTGAAAAGAGATTTTTTTTTAAAGCATCATTGTGAGATGGCATTTGTACAATCCCCACAGGAAATTCTCTGTAACTGTTTCTAAACATTTCAACTGGGTAGCATCATAAAGCTTAATCTTTTAGATGGTTTCATTTCTTCACTACACGACTAATTGCATGTGAAATATACCTTCAATCCCATATGTAAATGATAATAAAAAAAGAAAGGCTAATGGGTACAGCATGGTATTGTTGTGGTTGTTTGAGTCCCTGCTGTCTGTGCTCAGTTTTGTGGGTTCTGTCTGTGCCTGTGAGACAGTTGTTTCTTCTCACTTTTAGGTTGTACGTTAGGCTGATTGACACTAGGAGAGATCGTCACCGCGCGTAGGTGTTTGTTCTCCGTGTTGGCTTTGTGATGGACCTGGCCCCACTCTCATTGCTCTGATTAGGTTGAGGTGAGTTTGAAAATGGATGGAATTACTGTAAATACAACAGAAACGCAATATATGAAATGTTGAAGCTGACAAAGCTGATTACTTTTTGAAAAATACAGGCTCATTTTCAACTTTCTGCCATAAACATATTTCAGACACACTGACGGGTACTGGAAAAGTTTGGCAATACTTCAATGCATACACACTTTAGCATCTTACATAATTAAGTTCACTGGAAACCAATGAGTGTGTTAAGAGAAAGATCACAGAGTAGATGTCTTTCATGAGGTAATAAAACAACAGGTTCAGCACTCAGACAGGACAGCTGAGCATTTATTTTATATAATATTGTTTCAATCCAAAAGGTAAGTGAGAGGGCTTAAAACATCAATTAATTTAAAAAGTTGATTAACCCATGAGTGTCCTTTCTTGATGGATCAAGGAACACCTTTGAAACCCACTCAGTTTGGTGGTGGATCCACAAATGTAAGTTAAGACTCTACGCAAGAAAAAAAAAAGACCTGTGGTTAGACAAAATCTGAAATTCACAGTTCAAACAATAATATTTATGACAGAAAAGAAAGCAACCCCTTGTAACATCCTGAAAAATAAGCTTTCTTTTTTTTTTCTTTTAAATAAAATGTTCTTCCACAGAACCATTTTTTCAGGATGGCCTTTTTTATGTCAGCCTGACCACATTCTGCATGTATTACACCGGTGGTAAATAACGCCAGGTGCTAAACTGGTCTGCCTGCAGTCCAGACTTGTCACCTGCTGAAAGTTAGTCTATGAGACAGACAGAACATAGCAAAGAGGATTTGGGGGAAATGTTTTTGGTTTCAGTGTGCTGTGTAAGGAAGAGGTGATGCAATTCAGTGATAAATATGCTTTTAAAATGCCAAATGACAAGTTTCTGCATTTGATATGTTGTCTTTGCAGCACTTTGATTAAATGTGGAATTAATGTGAAACACATTATAAAAGTCATTTGTATATTTTTGATTAGTTTACCACATGTTCAGTCTCTGTTAACCCACTTTTGCCAATATTTAAGAACAAATCATCAGACTGTTGTTAATGTGTCCCTCACCTCTTTTTTTATTGTCGTCAGATTATCTCTGACTCTTACTCCCCAGTTAAACTGTTCAAAAGTGTAAGCTTTCTGAAATGTTACTCCATAATATATACAGTGGAGGAATTATATATATGAAAAAATGTCTTTTTAACAGTTTTTGGATGGCAGAGGAGATGTGAGGCACTTCAGAATGATCTTTTGTTTTTTTTCCATAAAATATTAAGGGATTCCACACCAATTAGTGCTTAAGTGCATCTCTCCATAAAGCCACTGTGAGTGAGCATGACACCTTCCCACGCACCGAAGTAGCTGTGTCATCACAAGTAACAGGGTTCAGTGGACTCATCTAATACAGATCCTGAAGAAGAAGAAAAAAAAACATTATACACACATAGAGAGAGCTCTCTTACTGCCCACCTGCTGCTGCTTTTTCCCCCCGGGGGCACCAAATTGTTGTTGCTGTCTGCAAGCATCCGTATATAAAAACCCTCCGCATGCTCTTCTACTTGGATTTTGGCCTCCCAAAGGCCCCCTTAGTTTCTCATCCCCGCGACCCACCCCTTCCCCCAAATGGACGCAATCCCCCTCAGACCTCCCAACACAAAGCTCCCAGTGCAAACCCAGCGCAGAAATCATAGCACACCATTCAATCATTGTTTTTCTTCCCCCTCTCTCACCTCTTTTATGGTCGCACTAAAGGTTTTAACGGGGCAGAGAAGGAGGCCTGTCACTGAGGAAACTTAGCCCATTGATGAAGTGACAGGAGCTGCCAGAATATGATCCTAATCCTGTTTCCAGCATTCTTTTAGCCTGCTGGCATCGCAATTCCTCCACACATTCTCTGAGCTGTCAACTAGGAAAATCCCTCTAATAGCGCATTGCCCAGATACACATCAAAGAGCTCCTGGAAACCTTCAGCGGCTTAGCTGCCATAGACACACGAACACACGAACACACCATTCCCATTAACTTACACCCATATGTGCATAACAAACACACATGCAAACACCCCAATCCCAGATGTTCATAACAAACTGACCACACATTTAAGGAGCGAATCTGAAAATAATCTAAAGATTGGAGGAGCCGTTGTGGCACCCATATGGTTATTTATATAAACCTTCTAGTTGGAAAGCAATATAATTTTTGAGGAACAGGGGCTGAGGATAGAAAGAAAAAGGAAAAAACAGGTGTCTGGACTTTGCTGACTCTAGAAACCCTTTCAGTGCTATTTTATCTCATTCTATTCTTACTTAATCCATCGATATCCCAACCAAAGGTAATCTTCTTATGGTGAGGCATTCTGTTTCGGTGACGCCAAACCTCGACTGACAGGGTGGGGGAGGACAGGGGGAGCGGGGAGTGTGTGTGAGGAGTGGGTGGGTGGATCTGAGACTCTTTAGAGCCTGACACTTTGCTTCAGTCATTTCATGTAGGATTAGTTGTTCTGCTCTGGGTGAACAAGTGGCAGGTTCTCCTCTATGTGGTGTAAACCTCATGGCTGAGAACGGCAGACCCCCTGTGTCTAAATTATTTACGGATCATCAAGGTGTCTTCAGTGGATCATATAAGCCAGAATTAAATTTTCACAACAAAAGACGGTGAATCAAAACTGTTTAATGTCATTCTGACTGACAGACAATGCATGACCTGGATCCTGCGAGATCTGATCTTCTCTCTGCTCGGCTCCCAACTTCTGAGCACTAATTTTAGTCACTTTTGGAGATCCATACACCAGTGCATGTTTGAGGTTGACTATATTTCCTTCTGTGTGATCATTACTCATTGACAATGTGACTGCCTCAGCTCTCATCAACATAAAAGTGAACAGATCCATAGATGTATAAAATGGGATAAATCTATATTTTTTTTCCTTTTTATTCATTAGGGTGGCTTTTCTAGTCATGACGGTGTCTTGTCTCATTTTTAGAGGCTCTGGTTTCAAAAATGACAGTGCGATAAAGTGCACGTATCCAATCAATGACACAGTGAACATGTCATTCGCAAGTGGGGTTTATTCTCTTTCAATGAACAGATAAATAAGTCACATTTAAAACAACTGAGAAATACAAGTCTTTAATCTACAGTAATATAATACATCGAGATATAGTACACCTGTGTGTCGCTCTGATGAAGCCGCTGGCTCGGGAGAAGAGCTGAGTTCAGTCCGGAGTTGATGAAACCATGTCGGCTGGCCTCACATTTATTTGTCATCTGCAGATTCATCCCCGTGTTTGGTTCCTGTTCTTCGGTCCTTTGCTTGAAGCAAAATAAATAGCACGTCCCCTTTAAAAATCTTTGCACAGAAGAAGATGCTGAATTTCCCAGGGTGTCGATGGATGTGAAGACTGAAGCTTATTTACAAATTTCCATGAATTCTTGCAACCTGCACCGAGAGCTGTAGCTTTAATTTTTTTTCTTTGAAATATAAAAGGAGATAAAATGTTGACTGGAGGCCAGTCTGACCTTTATTTTTTGCTCCCAACTTCATGATGGCGGTATTATTCAGTTGAAAGCCATGCCTCAGAGGATTGAATGCATGCATAGTTTATGTTCATAGGCTCTTGTACATTTATAAGGTATTTCAGTATCTCATAACGATGCACAATGAGATTTTCTGCTCTGACTTCATTTTGGCCAGGTGGAGCCAAATCCACAGGTAAGCAGACCTGTTCAGCCACAGCTGCAGTCCAGAAGAATTTTCTTTCAATGAATAAAATCCATTGATGACTTCATATGTTGTTGGTGTTGAGTCTAACCAGCAAAGATGTTGTGTTGAGGTGATAGCCAGTGATGTCCAAGAAGACCGTGGGTGTCGACAGTCCGTCCTGAGGTAGGGCCTCTGAAGTACATTACTTAGTATAGGTTTGTGTATTTCATGGACGTTTATGAGTATTTTGTTTTATACTTTTTATCACACTGCTCTGGTTTTGGATTTGGTTTTTTTAAAACTTATAAAACCGCAAACAAATCATTCTCGGTGGTTGAGTGGAAACATAAGAGAAATATAGGCCATTAAAGTGAAAAATCGCCATCTCGACCGTCATTTGAGCAGCGAGACATCTTGAGAGTAAACTGGAGTTACTTCTGATTTGCTTTTGGAGTTGTGTATGATTCTGCAGGAATACGCAAAGTCGTTGCGAGAGGTCATGAGGAAGTTGGTGGGAGGAGTCACTATGGCTTCTGGATCAGGGGCCAAACACCTACTGGAGCCTCAGTTGGGGAGTGTGTCCAACCCCAGTGAGGCCGCGTGCTGCTTGGCCCTCAGACGGAGGTTTTCGATGCTGGTGGTCTTGCTGTTGAGGCTTCCCGGGAGGCTGCCTGGCGCCGCCTGGAGCAGGGGGCTGCTCCACACCTGCTGGGCTTGCGACAGGGACTGGTAGTAGGACTGGCAGGGCAGCGAGCTCAGTGGGGAAGGCATGTTGACATTCATGCCCAGGTAGGGCAGGGAGGACGACGTGCTCATGTCAAAGGACGGATAGTGCACCAGGTTGTTGGTGGCTGCCATGTGCTGCCGAAACTGCTCCTGCAGCCGGAAGAGGCTGAGTGGGGAGGAGGCGTAAGAGTTGCTCTGTGCCAAACCGCTGGTTACACTACTGGAAGACGGCAAGGCAGGAGAGCTCAGCGGAGAGTCTGATGGACAGAGAGAGAGGAGGAGTGCATCAGTATGTTTTGATACACACATTCATTTCATGTTAACTACTCATGTTTTATTGAACTGATTATTCAGGTGATCAAAAAGCATATGAGTATATGCATTAAACAGATTGATATTTGTACCTGACGTGGGGCTGAAGCGTCTGCAGGATGGAGAGTTGCCGCCAGCCTGTGCCGCCGCCTCCCCCTGCGCCTCCTCCCTGGCTTTCAGCCTCGACTCCCCTCTAATTTCATCCTCCTCTTTGTCAGCGTTATCTTCCGCAGCTGACTCACTGTCCGACGGCTCTGGGGAGGTCACGTTTACCTCCACACTCATCTCGCCTGGCTGCGGCTGGGCCGCGGCAAGCCGCTCTGAGTGACAGGATGAAGAGGAGGAAGGAGGGGGAGGAGTGCGAGTCTCTGCAGGCATTGCAGTGGTGGCAGTGAGGTCAGCTTTGGAGTCCTCCGCTGAACTCTCAGCAGCCCCGGATGCTTCTTTTTGTTTCTGGAGCTGCTCCTTCTGGAGGCTGCGCTGCTTCTTGCGAAACTTGGCCCTTCGGTTCTTGAACCACACCTGACAGGTGGATGAAAAGATGAAACTAACTGAAAACACAGCACAAGACTGATGTTTCTTCACCTTTTTCCACCAACACCACTTGTATATTTTTCACTTTCATGTACTTTCTGGTCTTTATGAGGCGCTGCTCTTCTTATAACAGAGATGAAGTCCCTCTGAGGGATTATGATTATTATTATTATTACTATTGTTACCTGCACGCGGGCCTCAGGCAGGTTGGTGCACATGGCCAGGCGCTCACGCATCACCACGTCCGGGTAGTGGGTCTTCTGGAAGGTTTTCTCCAGAGCCTCCAGCTGCTGAGCAGTGAAGGCTGTCCGACTGCGCCGCTGCTTTCTGTGCTGCGAGCCATACCGGGCCTCAAGGATAATGTCTTGAAATGTGCAACCGTTGAGAAGGAACAAACATGACCAGTTTAAATTAAGGCCCGGGTTTCCGGTCCCAGTTATAAAACCCACGCATGCACGGTCTCATTTATAACAAGCAGGAGGTGTTCAGACGCAAAATGAGCAGCTCATCCTTACCAGCCAGTCTCTCCGCAAGAGTGAGCGCGTGCACCGAGGGCCTGTAGTCCGGCGCGTGCTGCGCTTGCTGCGCCGCCTGCTGGTGGAGGTTGTACATGGCGCTGAGGGAGTTCATGGCGTGGAGAGAGTAGCCGTTCACCCCGTAGTGCTGCATGACGCCAGGTCTGCGGAGAGAGCAAGCTGCCGGGTCAGAGCGGCGCTGGCCCGCTGACGACACACACGCCCGACTGGCTTTCATTTCATCTTTTATCCGTCCAATTGTTGGTCGTTTCCGACGAAATGAAATTACAACAGGTGAGATGCAAGCATCGAGGAGAAAATAACTGGGAATAAACTTTTTTCGACAACTTTACAAAAAAAAGAGGAAAAAGACAGTTTAACCTGTAAGCTTATAACGTAAACATGTAATCTATATTTAATTACAAACTGATTCAGACGTTCAGAGAAATTTATTATCGTAGGATTATCAGCAATGAGATTTTATTTTAATTTTTACCAATCAAATACTTTTCCTATCACAGTCACGAAAAATCAGTGTAAATGTTATTTCCGTTTTCTTTTTTTAAATTCAAAATGAAATGCAAGTTTTATTCCAACAATTGTCGTTTAAAAGGATGATATAATAAAATAAAGTTGTCAATAATTTCAGTCTATTTTAATTTCTTTATTTTATTGTTTTATTTTTTATGCAAACGCATTATATAGGCTATTTGTCCGTGTCTTTTTTCATCGTTATTATTATTATCTTTATTAAGCTCACATTTGTGTGGGACCCGCTTTAACAGAACACGGGATATAACTGATATTAATGATAATAATAATAATGCACCGGGAGGTTAAAATGGTTTGGAACATTTTTCTCGGAAGTGTAAACCCATTTTTATTTTATTTTATTTTATTTGATGGCCTAAAATCCAATTGTCTCTTTAGTTTAATGAGCTTTTATGGTGAGGCTCAGCGCCTTCAGCGCTGACACAAGCTGCAGGAAAACGTTTTCTCTCCTCCCGGAGTTAGTCCGGTCGGGACGGAGGGGGTTCGTGCGCGTGCAGCGGCTCTCAGCTCGGTCTGAGACCCCCGCAGGCTCCCGGAGAAGCGTGACAGGTCTTCGGTGATGTATGCGCGGGATCCCCAGTTGGGCTGCTTTTTTTTAATGTGCCTGCAAATAGGTTTCAACTCTACGAGGCTATTAATTTATCATCAGGCCTGACGCGTGGAAGGTGGGCCACCGTGGTCGCGCGTGTGCGTTTGTGTGTGACTGCGATTTGACCTAAAACGCGTGACTAATGCAGCAACAAAATATTTGAACGTAACTGTTTCGTTGCGTTATTTTAGTATGTCGGCTTCTTGTGGCTGGAATCGCGTAATCGGTTCAATTTTTTGTTTTTAATCTGAAGATTAAAAAGTGAACATAATGCTTTTCTTTCAGGACAATGACACGATGCCTCGGGCTCCGGTTTAAGCCTAATTATGCTAATTGCCGTGGGTTTCTGAGTTATAGAGCGTTTATTCTGCAGACTGCCTCGAGGCTGCCGCTCCGCGTGCACGCGTCAGTTTAGCACCTTTGACAAACCCCAAAATCCTGACAAAATTAACAGGATCAGTAGGTTAAATGATGGCCATTGAGCAAAAACAACCAAGAACTCTCACTAAAACCTATATTTAAGCCAAAAATAATAATTTAGGCCTAATATAGATTACAGACACAAACTTAGAATTGAACTTTTATTTGCTTGAGGAAAAAAAAAAAAAAGGAGGTCCAACTTGCAATCGTCAAACTTCTTACCTGTTTCCGCGCTGAAAGCTGTAAACTGTTCACCTGCTGCCAAGAGTTCGCTTCTTCCGTCACTTCTGCTCTAAAATCCGCTGGTGAGATCTCATCTTTTGTCCCCGCTTCAGCTGCGCCTTCACTCTGATATCCTGACAATATTCCGCTGCGGTCCGACTCTCGTCACCGTGGGTGTGGGAGGACGCCGAGCTGCCATCTCTGGGCCTTTAAAGCGCTCCGGGTGGGGTCACCGGCGCGCACAGACCCTCCTTGTCTGCGCCAATCACGTTTCTTCCTCCCGCACCCCACCACCCCCACCCACCCCCTCCACAGTCCTCACCTCATGGATGACGGCTGCATCCGAACCGCCGCTGTACTTATGACAGAAAACATAAAATTCAATATTCTAAATCTGCACGGCAATAATAATAATAATAATAATAATAAGGCAAAAATCATGAGAATAGTAATGTTAAATTAAGGCCAGATGATTTTTATTGACAGCTATAATACATAAACCTAAGCTTGAAAAAATAAGTATTGATACTTAACCAATATGTAAGTGAAAGAGTTCATTTTGTTCTTAAAGGCTTCACTTCAAATGGAAAACTAGGTGTACTTTTATCTAAAAACTCTCCTTCCCTTTATCTTAAGCAGTTCAAAGTTGTTTTTAATAGCCCCTTTTTAAAATGGCTTGTAAAGACTAACACCGACAGATGGTACTGTATAAATATAGTCACCCCTCTCTTGTTTTATCAAAATTTAAATGAAAAATTAAATATTCCGTCTTTCATTAACATGCAAACAGAAAATATACAGACAATACTAAAGGTTAACTGTCAGTTGGTGAGTTATTGGGGGTTTTAAAGCTGATATAGGCCAACCTAAAAAAAATGGAAAAAAAAAAAAGTAATTGTTCTGAATAAATTTATTCAAACTTAAGTCAATGTCTCCTAAGGACCCCCTAACAACCAAGCACAAAATTTAACTGATTTTAAGGCGATTACCCCAAACAGATGTTTGCCCTGGTGTTATTAACCAATTATGTTTAGGTTCAAAGAGCCAGGATCCCATATTTTCTGTTTGGATTTCATTTTAAACTTGAGACTAGGGGTGTCCAAGACTTTTGCACGTCACTGTTGGTTGTGCAGTCCTTTCGGGACTGATTTTAGGTTCTAGCATTTAAAAATGTCACTTAACAGAAATTATTTTTTTAAAACTAAGTCTTGAGATAGACATTTTATGCAGCTTCATCTTTTTCTATTAAAAAATAGTCAAATGTCTTGACTCTGGCCATGAAAGATCAATTACATAAGTTTTAAACAGTAGTGGCAGGCTGGTAGCCTCTTGCAGTTGCGCTGTCAGTGATGCAGCGCGGCGACTCTCGGGTTAAATCGGTTAATTCCGGGTTTTAATTGTGTCTTGCCACCTTGGTGTGAGCGCAGTGTCGGTGGGAACGAGGCAGGGATGGAGAGAGGCAGGGATGCAGGCTGCGCTGGGTTGCCCTGCCTCCAGCAGCCTCCAGCAGCCTCCTGCAGCCTCCTGCAGCCTCCAGCAGCCTCCAGCAGCCTCCAGCAGCCTCCAGCGGCTCCCCGGCCCCGAGGGATTTAGGTTAGGATTGGGTAGACAAGACGCCATTTCACCCTCCAAAAATGTCTTAAAATGACTGCTGGTAAGAGGATTAAAACAATAATGCTCCCCTCTTCTTCTTCGATTTTTTTTTCTTTTAAGAAAAGATTCCTTCTTGCGAGGAAAAACCGTTTAGGCTGGAATTAAGGGCACCGAAAGTTGCCTTTTAATGTAAATCTAGCATATTTTGTTGGGATGGAGAGGGTGAACTCCTAATTTTGATTGCTGATCTCATTCAGCCCCAAAAGTTTAGGCTCCTGAAATGAACATGCGAATAAAATGTGCCTCTGAGCGATTTGAAACAAAGATCAACCTCTATTTTCCAAATGTTTTCTTGCACCTGTCATGACTTGGAGATCCGGCTTTAAAATTGAAACTCTAACGACGGCTGCGGCAACAAGTGGTTATCAGCGCGTAAATGCCGTCATTTTCAACTGAAAGCAGTAAATAAAAACAAAATAATATCCCCCACCTCCTCCTCTCCTGTTCCTCTCCCCCCACCTATGTTTTCTGCTCTCTTTTTGTTGTCTGTTTAGCCGCAGAGTATTTGGGCCTAAAGGAGGGGGGGAGAAATCGGATTAACTTGTGAACCGATGGAAATAAGAACTTAAACTCGAAGTAAATCTGGCCAGTGTCTCTTTGTGGGAACCGTTTCTAAAGCAATTAAAGCGAGAAGGAATTCCTCTCAGCTGCCCTTGCTCAAATCAGCTTTTTTACGCGACGTAATGCGGTCTAATGTCCGGCATGGCTGAGGGCTTTAACGCAGGTGTCAAGAGGCCCTGCTATTAGAATGATATTATGGGATGGACGGTGGAGAAGCTGCAGCGTCCCCCGACCGAGCAGGGATGAACTCGGGGGTCAACTCACCCACAAGGAGTGGACAGCTTCTTTTTTTATTTCATTTTATTACAATTTAGACAAATTCCATTAAAGATTAGTGAGAAAAAAATAGCATTCCTGATTATGAATCAATCTGCATCACAATAAACAAAAACAAAATTGCTTTAAATATCTGGAGTGGGAACGCATGGGCTTGTTTCCACCATGGCGTAGACTCAGCCTCTTTTGGTCTCTTCATCAGACTGACTCCATGATGCTGAGATGTAAGCGATAGAAACCATTCTCCTATTGCTGATGAAGATGGGCTTTTATGGTGGTTTGGATCATGACCTGCAACAGGAAGTGGCCAAAGCATAAAGTTAACTGAAAGTTTCATATCCTAAGTACCTTTCATTGCAGTTGGGGTCTGGATTGATCAGTTTCAAGTTACTACATTTAATGCATTATTGTAAAATAAATGAAGAAAAGGTTTAGATCTAAAAAATATAAACATGCCCAATATGGAGAATTTCCTAGCTCGTTTTGTGATTTACATTTGGCCTTGTGTACATTCAGCTGAAATCTAAAAGTTTGGATGTAGCTATGACTATTGTTTTCATCAATAAATCAATTTATGCTCTGTTAGTGATCTGAAAGTAATCAATATGCTCCCTGAGCTCATAGGGACATTATCATGTATCCAGCTTTTCTGAGCAGCAGTCAAAAATTCAAAAATAATTAATTCTGCAAATGATGCCCAATTTAATTGTTTCTGCGGCTCCTCTGACTTCAAAAAAGTTTCAGTTTGCAGAGCTCCATTTGTGTTTTTGTGGCCTAATTTTCCTGATTACCCTGAGCGTAGGCCTGCTGTCTGTACTTATCACATTCAGCCCCCCCAGGATTCCTTCACTGCTCACTCCTAGATAACTATCTGAACCTCAAATTCATCTCAGATGTCCGTGGAATTTATTGGCACACTGATTGTTCTCCAGTGCATTCCAGCTGTATTGGAGCCTTTGGTTGTTAAAGCCTCTCCTCAGATCTGAGTTAACGTCTTTGCTCTCAGTCATCCTCCCGCCTCAAACCCTAACTCTATCCCTGCATCAGGATTTTGGCATCCTGAATCAACGCTCAGCCGAGGAAGCCGCTTCGATTTATAAATCATCTGCAGTTTTTAATCAGGTTTATTATGCGTGAATGTTTGTAATTTCACCCCTCAAATGGCTCCCTGTGCTTGCAAATACCAGTTTACCGTCAACTCCAGTAGAAAGTTGCTACGTTCAGCCTTCAGAGCCCATTAACTTTTATCATTAGCTTCCCCTAACTTCATGAATATATTAGGTTTCAAACCAGCTGCTGTGCTCTGGACAGGCTCTTATTCAAGGTTAGCTTGTGCTCATTTGGGTGAAATTAATCATTTTGATGCATGGCTCAGAATTGACTGCTTCCATGGGACTTGTGTGACTGGAGTAACAAAGCAACTTGCCATTAGTGGTCCTCTGGCTATGTATTAGCAGGGCATTCACCTTTAAGACTGTCCTCGCGTGTGTTGGATACCTGATTTCAGCGGGACAAATCTTTAGCTCCAGCTTTTCTCGCTGCTCTGATTTCACCCAGTCTCACACAGCTAGAGGGTCTCCCATTTATATTTCTGACATGTTTTTATGTCATAAAAAACACCTAAGCACCGTAATAAACAAAAGGAGAAGTCAATTTTCTGTAGTGATGCCGAACTTTTATAAGAAGCTCAAAGTTATGTAGTTTACGTGTTTTAGCCTAATTATGGTCACATTTGAATTATGAACTGCAGGAACATTTTGATTTGTTTTGTACTCAACAAACCTCCTTTAGTTAAAACATACACTGTATAAGAAGAACTGGACAAACCATCTGTGATATCAACCATGTTTCCTGAAGAGTGCCTCGCACTGCGCCATGTTGAAAATTAGTGGAAGAAGCAGACCATCGCCTTTGTTCATGTACTAGTTAGCTTTTACGTTAGCTATTTTAGCTTGGGTTAGCTGATGCTAACCTAAGACCCTAGCTAATGTCATCTAACATTCATTTTGATGAAGTCTGTAATTCTTTCATCATTTCTGATGTCTCCACTACGAGAACTCTTGAAATAAGTCATGTCAGAGTTAGAACAAGGATGGGCAGGAAACCAATCGAGTGGGACCCTTGACAAGCTGGGGATGTTTCAACAGTATTTCCAGTCCTCAGTGGCTTTATTACAGCTGGCTCCTGGGTTCTTCAGCCATGGCAGAGGATCCTTGGAGCTCCAGTTGGGGGTCTGCCAAGGAACCTCCCGTTACAAATGTAATTTCAGTGGCAACATCAGAAATGGCACTGCCTTACAGTTTCTGTGGCTTTTTTACAGTTGGTTCTCAGCAGAGGTCCAGGCAAAGATAGTCAGTTTGAGAGGGCAGCCCACTTGGATGAAGGCATGGCTGGAGGAGCTGGGACCCAGCTGTGATGAAGCCCTGGGGCACAACAAGGTCATGATTGTTTAGCCAACGTATGGTTAGCACAGCCTGTCTGCTGCCTAGCAAAGCTGTGACTTTGGACTTTCCAGGTCGATGTCAGTTGTGGTTGGTACAATTAACAGAACAAATTAACAACACAATAAAATTATTTTTAAGTATGCCTTGTTAGGTTTTAAATCACAGCTCAGAAGTCAATACAATGCTAAGCACTAAATACCAAAAGTGATGAAAGCTGGCCATTATCTATCCCAGACCCCAATCAAAAGTCTAATAATAATGCATAATTTTGTTTACCTGATGCGGTACAATTTTTTTTTTTTTTTTTTTTTTTTTTTTACCTATTCTGTAGTTGTCATGGATATCAGATTTATCTATAAAGACCAAACCTGTGTTTTGAACCAGGTCATAAATGTGTTTATTTATGATGCAAAGGTGGTAATTTTAACATTGGGGTCAATACGGATTGGCTCAGTTTTGGAGCCAGCCCCAAGTGGACAGTTGAGGAATTGCAATTCAATTCACTTCCTGGTTCACAATGCAGATGTAGTCCCTTAAAACAGTGCAGTGGTGCTTTGAGAAATCATGGCTCAATGGGATCATCATAGGTGTGGAGGGGAAGTTGCTTTTATGGCACTCTTAAGATTTACTCATTTGACATCTTACTCTGTCACTCTAAGTTTTTCTTCCATCATTAATTACTAGAGTCCCTTTGTCGCATTTGCCATGATGTCCACTTTAGCTCTGCTAGTTAGTTTCATCACTATTTGTGTGTGATCTATTGCCATACAGCAGTAGGCAGAATATAAGAGGTGACAGAGTCCAAAGGTCATGTTTACACTTGGCATTAACATCTGTCCTGAGTGATCTGAACACAACTGGAAAGCCCAAAGCCCATCTGTTCACACCTGTCGCTAATATATCCCTCCACGTGCATCTTGAGTGTCAACTTGGGACTGAATCTCTCTTCCCCACCCTACACACAAATAAAGAATTACATGATTTGGCATTATCTAAATAAAGCTGAATTGAATTGAATTGCAAGATTCCTGCCTGCGAAGATCAAATGTGTTATTTACCTGTAGAAGATTGCAATGCAATAAACTATGCCTAGTCACCAGGAAAAAGAAGATTTTCCTAATTTTCCTCATTTCTGCATGTCAGATTTTTTTCTCATCTTTGTTCAACAGAAGATCGGACCAATATGCAACCATGGGCCTACTTGTTATGAAAAAATCATTCAAAAGCCCCGCAGATTACAAAAACGCTTCAGACAGAAATGAAATCTTTTGGAAATTAAAAGAAAAAAAAGAACTGATGTGAATCAAAACAACAGAGAGAACAATGTCACTTCAGCCTAGACAGAAGAGGTCAGTTCTGTAGGTGGTTTTCAATGTGTCGCAGGATGCACTGCGTTTCATGCTGCTAAAAGTATATGGTCACATGCGTAAGAAAAACAACAGCTTTTCTTTAATAAGTTTTCTGTCAGGACACATAAACATATAAAGCCACTTTATAAGTCATTGCTTTATGTCAGAGAAAAAAAGGAAACACATCCTGTTTGCTCTGTTTTAGGAATCTCTTTAAGGATGGGCTTGCATCAGATATCTGTTAATATTTCTCCTTAAACAACTATGACACATCAGTTAATCCGGTAGTAGTCTGCCCTTTTAAAAGAGTATTTTGCTGAGCTTAAACTTACATACCTCAGGCCTTAGCATTTATTGTCTCGAGGGTGTTGGCAACTGTCTGCAGGTAAGTGGTGTTGAATGTGAGAATTTGACCAGTCTAGGCCCAGTGGTGAGTCTTTTGATGGTACAATATTTTTCATTTGCCTTTTTTTTTTTTTTTTGTGGATTTTATTTTTGACACCAAACCAACTTCCACATGATCAGGTTCTTCGGCGCAGTCAAAGTAATTTCTCAAGACAGGGAATCGGGTGATCCAACACTCGTGATTAATTTGATTGAGTTTAAAGTTTAATATTGGTAGAACCAGGCTAAATTTCTTTCTGAAGTATATTTATTTGCTCAGTAAACTGGTGCATAAAGACACAAGCCTTGGGCCTTGCACATGAAGAGCATCTTTGCGCTTCATGGATGTTTGTGTCACTAGATGTCCACTAGGCATGCTGTTTTAATCGTTTTGTGGAGATGTATATAAACTGTTTCACAATTTTTTTTAATTATCCAGAAGACACAATGATCTTGTTTTACAACAACCAGCATATAGAGGTACACACATTTACTCATTTGTTTTCTCTTTCAGAAAAGCTGAAACACCAGGTTAATAACCACTTCACCAAATTTTTGAAAGCTTTACAAAATACTTTACAGAAGTTTATAATAATCTTTGCTTACTTAGAACAAGATCAAAGCAGAAATGAAATCTTTTGGAAATTAAAAGAAAAGTACTGTTAAGACATAATATATTAATATAATTATCATATTTGATTGCACTCCCAACATCTGTAAGCAAAACTGTAGTGAAAAATCAAGATAGTTTCCTTGTAAGTTTGAACATCAACCTGTCTATATCAACTAATTTGAGCAAAATTATGTAAAAAAAAAAAAAAGAAGAAGAAGAAGAAGAAGAAATGCACTGGGATAGAGCTACTGTTAGAGTCCAGATGTGAGTTCTGTTCTTTATCCATGTACAGGCCTGCACATGCAGCACACCATGCAGTAGTCAGAGCCGCTCATCTGAATGGTTCCTCTGGCAGACTTGACGTATCGAGGTTGGCAGGTTTGTTTCCTCCCTCTTTCTCAGAGCTGGTCTTTGGTTGTGCCCCCTCAGGCTGCGGCCCAGCACAAGGGTTCCTATTGTCAGGGCCTAATCCAGGGGCTACACAGCTTTAGCAACATGGTGGGATAAAAGCCCATCAAACCACTGCTTTATGGGGGCAAATCTTTCCTAATCCCTTGCTTTATCTAAACAAAAGGAGAGAAACAAGAGGATAGAAAGAAATTGTGCAGACGCAGGGCGAGACCGGGAGCTACGATGCAAAGAAGTAGTTTCACTGGAGAAGCTAACCATTTTTGACAGGCTTTCAGTAGAGGCCTGACAAAAAAAAAAAAAAAACGGACACCAGGTTTCTAGAAAGGCTTGTACAGAGTCTTTTTTTTCTCTCCTCTTTTCTAAGCTTAAGCTTTAAGATTCTTGAGGGATATGTCGAAATTAGTGAGATTAAATTCAAAAACCCCGACTATTAAGAGCACTAGGCAGGGGGCACCTGTCACTTAGGGACGCTTTAAAGAAATTGTTCTTAGTTTACTGGGTTGATGTAAACAAGCGACAACAATGTGATCTTGAATCTATTCTTTGACTGGGAAAAGGGAGTATGGGAATTTCCCTTTCTCACCTCACACACCGCTTAGAAAATCTTCTCCATCACGTTGACTGAGTGACCCAATCTTGTATCAAAAGCATGAAGCACTTAAGTGAACCCAGACTCTTCAAAGCATACTGAATGTTGTCGCAAATTAGGCTTTTCTAGTCTAACTCTCATCTCTGTATGACATTTTGTAAATAATATTTCTTCAGACACTTTTCTGCCTAAACAGGCCACCCTTGCTAATCAGGAGAGCCTAAAACTCATATGTTCAGTGTGAATGCATATGTCAGTTATGTGTGTGTACGTGTGTGTGTGTGTGTGTGTTCCGGTACGCGTGTTTGTGTGTGTCGGGGGCAAATCCCTTGACCCCATTTCATGTCTGCTGCCAGTTCCAATTTCTATCTTTGCTCTGTGGCGACTCGCTTTGAATCCCAAGAGTGGCATCTGCAAATGACTCCATGAGTTAGAGGCTCCATTTTCTGCCGCAGCACAGTCGCTCCACAAGAGGACCGTTTTCAGCCCGGCGGTCACAAAGCCGAGCAGAGATTGAGAGCAAGCCACTTCTGGCTCCACGTACATAAACTACCACCGCAGAGGACCCTCTCAGACATTCGGACATGGTGACATACATAATTCACCACCCGACGGTAAATACACCGCCATCATCCACACACACAACAGAGCTTTGAAATTTTAAGTGCATCATGGAGCCCAAATGGATTTGACTCACTTGCATCTATCTTTTGTATTTATTTTTAACTGCGCGCCCCCTGCTGGTCCGCTTTGCTTCCTCTTGAGTGGTGTAATTAAGAGATAATAGGCTGGGGATGCTCATCAGGGACGGAGTGATTAGTGATTCATTACATGAGCTTATAATGAAGAATAAGAGAGGCGGGAAGTGGTAGGTGGGTGGTTTGGGTGGGAATGGTGGAACAGCCTGACAAATTGCCAGTGGATTTATCCAAGGTAATTAACTATCACCCAGGGAAAGGAGTGGGACTGGGAATATCACAAACCTGCAGTGGAGTCCAATACACAAATGGGGTGACTCTAATTTTATTAAGATCTACCCTTTTTTTAAATATTTTATTTTATTTTTTTTACTTGCTACTGTTTCTTTAATATTTAGTCATTGGTCATGCGCTAGGTCTCTGGAAAGCACCTAGAGACATTTTGTATGGTAATAGATGCTATATAAATACAACTGAATTGAACTGAAAGAGGACAGAGAATAAGAGCATTAAAAAACAAAACAAAGTCAGGTTGAAGTGGTACATTTAAAAAACGAAACTTGAGACAAAAAAGTTCAAAAAATATTTAAAAGATGTCTTTTACTTGAAGTGTTGTTAGTAACTGATAAGAGTTTGCATGTTTAGTTTTTAATTGACATATTCTGATGCAGCGTATCAACCGTTGCTGGGATACCCATCCTTGAGAGTCATTAAAGTTAATCTAAATGACCGACCCACCCGTCCCACCTGTGGGTTAAAAGTCTTTAGACCTCTGTGTGCTATTTACCTGGTCAGCGTGCGGGGTATTTTGATCATCTGAATTAGGGTGTGTATGGATGAGAAATCACCTGAGGAGGACATTCAAGGCTGCATTGTAAGTGCTGAATAGATGAAAGCTGACACCTCCTCAACTGGTGTTTATTTCTAAATTGTGCTTGTTGTTTTTCACTTCTCTCTCAAAGCTTCCCTGTCTTACCTGATCAGTACATGGACATTGTTGTCCTTGAAAGTTTTCCTTATTCTTTAGATTCAGGGGGACCACTGAAAACAGACCTGAGGATCTCCTCCTCCAGCACTGAATATATAACAGTCTGTGCATATCTCACCGCACTGGGGTGCATAAACAATGCTGCTTATACTTATTCAAAGATCATTATTGCATATCCTCTGGCACAGGTGGGTCTGGACAAAAAAATCCTACATCAACAAACAGTATGATCAGATTGATATGTGTCAGCTCCACAAATCAGTCATTTGGGTTTACAGCACCAACACATGCACTTATAATTTGAACTTTTTATAGCAAAACAAGTGTCCAGTTCAGTGCAGTGTTCAGTACACTTTAGATGCATTAGATATCTGCGTTGGTGCAGACAGCAGCAATGCATCAAGTTAAAAAGTATAACAGAGTTGAAGCTCTGGGTGGAAGACAAATGGCTTCCACCCGCTATTCCACTGCCATGATCCTATAAAGTGGGAACGTCTATTTTTCCATCTTCATAGATCTTCCAAAGCCAGCCTCCCATCCAGGAGTAATCCTCTCTGGTGCATATCGGCGTCACAAAGCAGTCCACGCTTACATGGAGAAGTTGATTTTCTCTGCCTGTTTTATCTGATTTGGAAGCACTAAGAAGAAGCTCTAAGTCTTTTCCAGATTAAAGAGACGAGAGTGGAAAAAAAGAAGTCAGCCGGTGTGATAACTACTTCCCCTATCCTAGCATCCGATCAACATCCAACATCTGTCTATTGTTGTTAAATCTGCATTAAAGCATCTGGAGGTCATCAGGATTCGAACATTTAGTGAATTGAGGCTCATCTGTCGAGCTTAGTCACTGTCAAGCTGCTCTCCTCTTCTCTTTACAAGCAGAATAAGCTTCACTGAACTAATAAAAGTAATGGCTCTTTTTCAAACACCTCTGGAGGTGCTGCTTTGACTACCTGGAGTCTGCTAAAAAAGAAGCAAGAAGATTTTAAATAAATCGAAAAAAAAATATTCTGCACATGCACGCACACACTGCGTATCATAAGCACCACCGATTTGTGGTTCCTGACAGCTAAACTTCAATTTAATCCATCATAAACTCTTCTGTCATCAGCCTGCATCTCAGCGAGAGCATACTAGTCTTGTTAAGATGAGCTCTGGCCCCATAAGCTTTATTATACAGTGTTTTATAAAATGAGCATAAGGGATGGGTTTATTGTTGTTTCATAATCTGGGTTTATGCCTTGTTCTGCAGAGAGCCTTCTTTAAAAGGCTTTAGCTGGATGTCAGGGCACGGTGGCTTCTGATGTTAAGCCACAGACAGACCACAGGAACCCGACCTGACGCGACAACTTAAACAACAGCAAAGGTACGATTTGGCAGGAAGTGCCATTGGTTAAAATATTATGGTTTACATACAAAAACATTTTAAAATACTTTTCTTTCTTTTCATAGCTTCTTTCCCACATGAACTCCAAACCACGTCACATTGTTTAGACTTTTCAAGCATCTAATGGACCACCAGGAATTCCTATTACCGGTACAGGTGTTCACATTAGTGCATCGTAGTTTACAGTCACTATCTCACAAAAGTTTGTAATCTATTGATTTATGGCCTGCCTTTACATTATTTTTTGTTCACATAGACTCAAAACTAATAGGACCATATTTTGTTAAACTGGTGAAAGAAGTCTCTACTCTTGTTTCTTTTATATACACATGACCTCACCTGTGTCTCACTATAAAATCTTAGGAAGCCCTGCAGCCTTCCTAGAGGACATAAAAACCTGGATGGCAAACACCTTTCTTCAGTTAAACACCACTAAAACTGAGGTCTTTTTTATTATCATCTCCCTAAATTGCTCCCATGTTAGGATTTTATGTCACCTCATTTCAAACATCAAGTCAGTTTCAAAAATCCTGGGCATCATTCTTGGTTCTGAGTTTTATGACAGACCTTATCCTTACTCCTTACACGTTCAGCTCTCCAACGAAGGCTCTTTTTTATTGAAAACTTTTACACGTCCCAAGGTTCTTCCTTAAAACATGAAGGGGGCAGACTTTGTTTTTTGTGACCATCCATCTAGATCCAACTTTCACTAAGTATTCAAATAGCTCCCTCTTTAAATCTCATCTGAAGACCCCCGTCACTCCCTGGCTTTATACCATGAACCACTCATGTGTCGTCTGTCTCCAAGCTTATGTTTGTCCTCTGCAATGTATATATTGTTGAAGTTTGAGTCTATTTCAATGTTTTACTTCCTGTTTCTAATGCAGGAATAAAATTTCCTTCATATTTAAAATATTTACATGAGCCTGAAGTGTTTTAGGTAAAAGGTAGAGTCATGCAAAAGGTATTCTGGTGTCCTTTTTACCCAGTTAGAGATGTGATCATCAACAACCAGGTCTACAGCCTTGATTGACATTCCTCCAGGCCTGTGTCTTCTTCTTCCTCTGCTCTCATTTCCTATCTAGCAACTGTTCACAAAGGCCACTAAAGCCGCAAAATTGTGGAACAAAGAAAGCAGCTTAGTTCAATAAATCAGTTTTAGCTGGAAACTGTTTCAAATCTTCAAAGTGGGTTAATGCATTTTGAATCAGTGGAATTTTGTAATTGATTTCCTGAAAAATAATAAATGTATGAGCATGTGTGTGTAACATTAAAGGCATCTCACACAATTCATCTTGGACAAATTACACTAAACTTAATTATTGCTTGATAACAATGAACAGCAAAAGCTGACACCATATTTCAGTGGGCTACCTGCAGATCAGCAGGTCCGCTCCCAGCCATTTGGCTCTAATTACAGTCTGCTGCAGACCTCTGCAGAGATGGCAAGCCAGCGTGGAAATAAGTGCTTAAGAAATTACTGTTGGAGAGGCCCTGAAGGCAGTGGGGTCTCTGCAGGACAGCTACACTAGGCCACTTAACCTGGATACCTGCACACACACACACACACACACACACCACCACCACCACCACCACCACCAAGCAGGGACATATACAGAACTTCTTTCTTCAGGGTTTTTTTTTTTTTGAAGTAGTTCAGATGCGCAGTTGGCTGGTTAAAGTAACAATATTCTTCATACAAACGTCACAAAATCTAGAATAACGGATGGGCAGGTGGAAAGAAAAGACCCTTAAGAAGAAAATGGACTCTTGCTGGGCCCAACTGGCCATGGAAAGAGTCTGGCCGTCCTGTCTGTCAGATGGCAACTGGCTGGAGGACCCCGGGAGTGAGAGCTGCGGCCCTCTTGTTAGTTAATCCCTCCGGCACACATTGGCAGTAGGGAGGGGGCCTGTAAAAGACCGCCGTGGACATCTAAATGTGTTTATCTGGTTCTAATGGGTGTTGATTAGCTGCTCGCTGAGCTGGAACGTTGGTGAGAGAAAACAAAACACAAGGGAGAAAATAGTTGGGATATGAAACTGCTTTCAACTGCTGTCCTCTTTTCTTTTGACACCATCGCGTTTGTGTTACAAGAAGTATTTCAAAGGATCTAAATCATATGTCACAATTACTATTTCCAAAATAAAGCATATAATATATCATGCTGAAACCGATTGTGTTTGTGTATTTAAGTGTGTGTGTGTTTTGGCTGTGCTGCCCCCATGGTGTTGCCGCACCCACACAGAGGAGCCCTTTGGTTGAGATCTGACTCCACATGAATATGAATGAAGGCATTACACACGGGGGAGAGCTGAAGAATCTGATGACAGTGCAGGAAAAGACCAGAGCATCATCAGGGATGTATGACTTCCCAGCCCTGTCACCGATATGATAAAATGGTTGAATTTGAATAAATGCATGTGGGGGAGGGCATGTGTGTGCGTGCCTTTCTGGGCAGTGTGTCCCATCAGAAGGATATGAATAATGCATTTATGGCCAGCCCCCTGTGGTAGTCCATACAATGTCGCCTGAGAGTGTTGTGTTTAGCCTGTCCAGCTGGCTGGGCCACAGGGGATGCACACACATTATGTCACAGTCCCAGGAGAGGTGTGGGAGCATGTTCCCTTTTCATCATCAATCAACGGAGCAAACTGTTTAACAACAACAAAGAGGCAGTTAAGAGGTCCCTCAGTTCATGCCAGAAGTGGTGATAATTACCTAAACATGAAGTTGTCAGCCTGCTCACTGCATCTGCCCCTTTTGATTATGTGACACGTCAGCCGTGACTCAGACAGACAGTAATTGCAAAGATTGATTTTTAAAAGATTATTCATTTGACCCGCCCTCTTGTCCATATGGGGCTCTTTTATTAAGCTTGATAAATGCCTCATAATGCTTTTTTTTCCCCCTGATGCTTTTAATTAGCTGAAATGTCTCTCCTCACTTTGTTAATTAATCTAAATTTCCTCAGTTAGCTGTGCCGTCACTTATTCTGCTGAAAGGGCTTCCCAAACACACCTCCTGTCGAAGGTCTCCTTCAGGGTGTCAAACTCGGCTGGATCTGTCCACACTCGCATGTTTACTGAAAAGCGTTTGCAACAACTGTTTCAAGAGTCAGTTAGTAGCAGTATAAATGTCTACAACTATGAGAATTTTATGTCCTTTTTTTGTACATCAGTTTGAATGTATTTAAGTTTATGGTCTTATTTCTTTGTCTGTTCTAAAGCGCATTGAAATGAGTTGTGTTGTATAAATTTGCCTCGATCTTTCCATGGGGAGACTTTGAGGATGTTCACATAAAGCAGAACTTAATCAAAGTCTTCAATGGTGAACCGAGTTCGAAGAAGTTCATCTTATACCTTTAGGGGTTTTTTTTCCTTAACCCTCTCTTTGTTAAATAGATTTTTGTGTGTGACAAATATTTGTAGACTTACGAAGTCCCCATGAAGCACAGTTTTCTACTTCCACAGAGCACACTGCCTGATATGAGTGAGATGAGCAGCATGATGGACCTTTTTTTTGTCATAAGAATTTGACTTCTTGTATTTAACAGCATCATTTTAAAACAATAAACTCTGTCTAATCGCTAGTTTAAGACAAAAGACAAATTTACAAGTAACGTGCACAGCACATGACAGGGTTGTCTCGCTGAAGTAGTTTACAGTGCACAGCTGATCACTGACAGAGGTTCACACAATACAATATTTATTTATTTATGGCCAGATTTAACCTCCACAACCTCTTCTTTATAATTTGTTATGCTATTTTACACTGAACACATCAAACAAGCAAAGGTGTTTTTACTGAAGTACAAGAAACCTTTGCTCAGTTTCTTATGTGGAAGCAGACTATACTTTCTCATCAGTGCTCTCACTAATGTTTACTCTTTTTTTTTTTTTACAATAAAATGCAGCACGAAGTCCTTAACAGTAAAAACAGAGCTGAGCCTACTCACCGGGCACAGATGAACCAGTAAGGGAACATTATCATACTATTACAAGGAGCCGTTTTTTGTTTCTCGTCAGTCCATCTCTCATACTTTGGTGGGTTACAGCTCCATGGTGGTCCCTCACTCGTCAACCTCCACCCCACCTATTCCTCCAAACTTTAATTGCAATCTGCAAAATTTTGGTGAGCCTCACAAATCACATCTTTGATGTATTCACGCATAACAACTGGTGATTGCAGATCAAACTAGATTTGTATTCACCTCAGTGCTTTTGATTATCTCTATAATATGAAAATCAGGTTTAAAATTACACATTGTGATTTGGACTCTAGAACAGCTGTATGTATGTATGTGTGTATGTATGTGTGTATGTGTGTATGTATGTATGTATGTATCTATCTATCTATCTATCTATCTATCTATCTATCTATCTATCTATCTATCTATCTAT
>JAOWBL010000019.1:14898730-14908814 GCA_028564865.1 Zenarchopterus dispar | reverse complement strand
TCTATCTATCTATCTATCTATCTATCTATCTATCTATCTATCTATCTATCTATCTATCTATCTATCTATCTCTATGTCACATGTAACATATCTTAAAATTGCTTGAATTTCACAATGTTACAAACGGTGTGTATTTGGGAGCACTGGCACTATCAACATATCCCGATGAGCAAATCCAGAACAAGCAGGTTTCAGTGTCTTGACCATGGACAACTAGAAGACAACCACTCCGCCAACTGATCCAGAGACATCCTGAAAGATTGATTTTTAATGTCCTTCTGTTTTACTGCATAAAAGCCAGTATAATGTCCCATCTCAGAACAGCTTCAAAGTTGAACTGCAGAAGAGTTTTGTTTTTTTTTTTATTAGCACTTTCATGGCTCTTAAAGGCAGACTTGAGGAACATGCTCTCACAGAGTTGCATAGCCTTGAAACACAGAAACTAATCCATGATATTGATCTGTGTGTTTATATCGGCCTCTGTAATCCATCAAGCTAACAGGGTGTGATAGGCCTAATTTATATCATCTGAAAGGTGTAATCAAAGATGGATGAACCCCAGCGTGATAGAAATGTGGACTGGGTCATAATTTCTACCACTGTGAGTAATGTTGGGAGGGGACAAACACAACAACCACTGAGGAAATTAGGTAGAATCAGAGGCAAGGTTTGTCAGATTGGCTAAATGATGCTTGGCAGACTTTTCTCATCAAACAGTTTAAAATTTATGTACATGTACTGTAAAACTGTAAATGGTGATTTGTAAACTTTACTTTTTGCTGTTTTCTATATATTTCTTTAGATACATAGTACTAAAACTTAACATTTAACTACACAGTTAAGCATAAAAATGGCACCTTTATTCATCTAAGGCATTCTACAAAAATCTATCACCCCTACCCCCCCAAAAAAAAATAAAATTACAAGACATAACTGCATATCTTCCGTCATCTCTTTCTTTGCTGAATTATTTGAGTATTGGTGAACGCTAAGACTTCAATGGCATCTTTATCCATTTTAAAAGGGGGAAACTTGTGCATTCGGGTGACCCAGAGGGTAAATGATGGCTGTGGAGGAGCTTGAAGAGTGGCTGTGCAGAGTGAAAGAGGGTAGCAGTAAATATATGTGTAAATATATATAAATGTTTCCTTTCAAAAAGCCACTTAAGAACTCCAACCTTTTAAATAAGGCCAGGAATAATCTGTTCCCTCCGTTGCGGTAGATCCAGCAGGGATTTGCAGAAACATTCGGCAGTGACACAGATCTACATAATCATTTTAAGTTTCTACCCGCTCCTTCCAATGATTCTCCTGCTGTCACTTTAGATACCGCTAAAACTGATTTGGGCTCCCTAATCTTCCAGTATTTCTTAGACTTTAAAAATCTTTAATATCATAAGGAGATTATTTCATTTATAATTGATTGAGTGCATTTGCCGGAGTGCCACTTCAAAGTTGCTGAATTAAAGATGCACTCGAGAAGCCTGGTGCTGGGCGTTGTGAGTCGCAGGGTGGGGTGCGAGGTTGTGTTGGGGATGAAGACGGTAGAAGGGGAGGAGGTTTGGGACTGGTGGTGTTGGTAGGTGGAGACTTGTGTCTGCAGAGGGAGCAGCAGCTGATTCACTGAGATTCATAAAAATGGATTCCTGCGTGGTGAAGACAGGAGAGGACATCAGCCAGTGGAGTCCGAGCAACAGTGGTGGGAGTCAGTCCTTCTGTAGATAACAAAGGATGGTCTCATAGAGACCCTGCGTCAAGCCTGGTCAACTGGGAACACATCAAGAGATTTATTTGCAAGTCTTCTCCACCTGTGAGAGATTTTGCTCAAATATCTTCCTTTATTCTCAAGCGAAACCACTCCGGGCCGTCAGAAGTGTGCATTCTTTAAAAGCCTCATTTTTAATCTCCATCTCCAAGGTTCCTCAACACAGACACAATCCTAAAATCTTCACAGGCCAGAGTTTTAATATGAAGTCCCTCTATTCCCCGTCTAACCCTTTTCACAACCAGGTAGGGCTTTCACCTCTCCATTGGCTTACCGTTCTCCTCCCTTTGGACCATTTTGAAGGTCTTCATTAGCTTAGAGAGAAAGATTGAGAGTCTTTAAAGAAAATCCCCCCCACAGCCCAAAAGAACAGGAAGAAGATATGGCCTACTGCAGAGCTCAGGTCTACTGGGGTGCTTAGTTATGACTGAATGAATCTTGACAGCGAGGAGGATGTTCCCCTCCTGCCCAATATTGTGCCAACCAACTGTGCCACCCCACCCCATACCCCTCCCCCTCCTGCTGCCTTAGATGCTCTGACTCCCCCTCCCCAACTTTCTCCACCACCACCATCCATGGCCTAACCAGATCATAATCCTCTTAACGCTCTGCCTTATTAACCACTCATCTAAATGACATGAAAGCAACCGGCTGGAGAGGGGAAAGGGGAAAAAAAAAAGTAAATTATTTCCCCTGGAATAAAGTCCTGGCCCTTTCACTATACAGTACTTTGTATTTCACATTTGATTATGTGACAAGTGTATCTAAGTCTTCTCAGGGCTCAAGAGAAATGTATTCCAGAGCCCATCAAGCACAGCAAATTTAAAAGAGGGTCCGACATGCCCATGATCACACAGGCACAGACACATAAGCACACAAGCACAGACACACACAGATAAATTGAATTCCAATTAAGACGATAGCACAGATGATGAATAAATGGATGATCCATTTGGCTCACTTTTTCAATTGAAGAAACTATGAAATATTGAGCCCTCTTACCCCTCTGAGGAATCCACTCATTAGGGTCCAGTCAATCTCTATTGACCCCCAGCTTCATGGCAGAAATAAACATATTTACTGCCTGGTTCAAAAAATGGTTGTAGTCGCCATCACTACAGTTGTCTCCACTCTACTGGGAGTGTTTTTCTAATTTTTTTTTTTTTATACCACATCAGGTAAAATTATGCATAGAAATTAATTGATGTATAATTAGGGGCTTAGACTTTAGATAGTTACTGTCACCACTTCCTCATCATTCATCACTTTTGCTACTTAGTGCTTGTTGACTTCTGAGTGTAGCTTCTAAGCTGTGAATTAAGATCTAACAGCTCATAATCATTTATATTTTAAAGAGCATACATTTTATTGGACGGAGTTGGCTAAGCTGGTCAACTTTGACTTTGTTCTCATACCTTTCCAGGCCAAACCACAGGTAGTAACTGCAGTGACTGCAGGTCCCAGCAGAGCTCTGTTTTCAGCTGTAGCAGCACTTGTTTTGGTAGGGACAGCTGAAATGAAATTTGGGTAATATTAGCTGACATCATAGATTAGCATAAGCTAAATCAGCCAAGCTAAAGGGGCTAACTGTGACTGACATGCAGTGTTTCACTCAGCTTCTCAGGCATGTTTGTTTTGTCAGCATGCAACCCGGTGCCACGCAGTACAAAGAAAAGGTGGTGTTATAACCAATACAACCTATGGGAGACGTCACACAGGGTTGGTCCACTAATTATACAGTCTATGTGTTGTTGTTCCCAGCCAGAAAAGACGGGTTTTACAAACAGACTGTGCATCATATGGAGCCATTTTCACACTTGAAGGCAAATCTGGACATTTTTAGTTGCATTTGCATGTAGAATAAAACTGGGCCTCGCCAGGAGGCATGAGGTGTGATTTGACTATAAATCAGCCTGATATCTTGTACCTGTAATTTGTTGGGACATTTTTGTGTCTGCCCTAGCTAAGAGTTGTTCCTAAATAATTTCTCTCTTATTACAGGCTTATATCAGTGTAACTGCACAATATTTGTTTCATTTAACTGTGAATCTTTTGGCAGTATGTGAAGCACACCTTTGATGAGGTGGAAAAAAAATGCTCATTTGACGTGGTTTCTGCAACTTTGTGCTACCTCCTTACGCTCATCCTCATCACTGCTGTTTCTTCCTCATCATTGTCCTACACAAATCAATAAAAATAGGATAACATCATGCTATTTTATGTTATAGTATGGTTAATATTATTACTGAAAGTCTGTTAGTAATTACATAGACTATTAATGTCTGGAAAAAGTAATAACTTTTCTGCCCAACACTGACGCCTTTGTATAAAGGACCATTTTTGTTACTCTTGATCCAGTTACATTACAGAAAAGCTATAGAGTACACACCAGCTTCCTTGCAGTAAATGATCTGAATCATGACCTGCTCCACTCGTACAGGCTGCCATCGCCTTTCATTTCTTCCAAGAAGCTAATGAAGTCTGGTCAGTATTTAGTCTGATGGATCTGAGACCAGGCAATGAAAAACAGAGTAGAAAGTTTAGGGGGTAGATAAGTTTCACTGCAACACTACACAAGTATGACTACTACCCAGTTCAAACTTTTATTTGCTACCGTTGTCTCCATTTCTGCTGCTTTCAGTCAGACAGATTCGAGCAGGCTGTATGACCATCAGGAGCCATGGAGGTATGTTCAGTAAAGTACCGCTCAGTTTGCACAGAGTGAAAAGCAACAATTAAAGCTTTGTCATGTTGTTCTACAAACAGAAAGTGTCATTAATTTATTTAGTAAAATATGCAAGAATGGGGAGAACTGATTAAACAATTCCACGACAGTAAAATGAATGATCTAAGGCACCTCAGGATTGTTTATGATCCAACACTTGTCTAGGTTTAAATTCCTCATACATGCTCTGCCTCTGCTAAGCCAGCTTGTGCTTTGTATTATCACAGTTGTGACAGAATCTCACACCACGACCATAAATGACACTGCCGGGTCCAAGTCTGGATCACGGTGCCGTTCTCACGTCCGTGTTTAGCCACGCTGAATATTCCCATCATGTCATCAATTCACAGCAAGTGGGAGATTTGATTATTATTCCTTTGACTGTGCTCAAATCTGAATACTTGAAAAGCATAAAATACATAAATGTGATCTGAAAAAGTGCAGTTCCCAAATATCTTCAAGTGCGAAGAGAATAAACACATAAGACATAAAACTGTTTTCAGATTTTCCCTCCATTCTCCGCTGCTCACGTGGACACTTCGCAGCATGAAATGCAGCACTGGTCTGTGTTTTGACCTCCTGAGATAAACCGCAGCTAAAATTTGCCTTTCCATTTACTCCCCCAAGTGAACACCATGCACCTCTTAAGTTGACTAAAGTCACCATGTCTAAGGCTTTGTGAGGTCTGTTTGGCTTCCCCACATCTTGTTTTCTTGCAGCTCTTCAACACTCTAAGTCCTTTTCAGGGAGTTTATGAGGGCCCGCCTTGAGGAGAGAAAGCTCCGGTTGTGTTTGCTTTGGGAATAGTCTCCTGACAGGGTGCTAAAGGAGCATGTCAGAGCACAGGTCCCAAAGTGTTTGGGTAAAAAGAGCCGCTACCTCTTGCCTCTGAGGAATCCGCCCTTCTTCGGTAATCTGTCACACCTCCTTCCAAATAAAATGGCTCAGAGATTTTCACACAAGTCTGTCAGGGTTAATATTTACTCCTGCCCTTTGGTCAAGGAGGAAGAGAGTGAGGAAGAGTTGGAGGTTTGAAAGCAGGGAGTCATCCGTGGGTCTTTTTCCTCAGTAGATAGTAATGAGCACAAAGAAATATGGCTTATATTATTAACATATTAACATGAACCAAATGGGTTTACGGAGGGAACTTCAGACAAAAGTCTTCAAAACATGTTGTGTCAATAAACTATATCTAAAAAAAAGTCACTGAGAGTCGGCCTGTACCTCAGTCACTAAACATAAGAAAGACGTGAAGAAAAATAAAAGTACTTGAGGCCACATTTACTTGCATTGTGCTCACATTAATGTAATATGCACAGGATAAACTCCACTTCCACATTTTGAGGGATTTGTGCACATTGAACCTTATTAGCTCACACATTTTAATTTGTTTTAAATTGTGCACACAAAAATGCATGCCTATAAAGAGAGATAACTTGGCAGACTTCACCCAAGAGCCATGGTGCATGCTCGTGTAAAAAATAAAAACGCTCTTAAGACGATTTCTCAGAGGACACTTTTAAAAAACAGTTGAAGACATTTTTATTCAAATGGCTTTCGAGTGATGTTTTATGTTGTTTTACCCGGTGGTGGGTTTTTTTTGGTCTGTTTTTATTATTGTTTTTAGCTATTAGGTTATTGGGTTTTTATTGTAAAGCACGCTGTGACTGGTGTCTGTGAATGCCCTATAAATAAATGCTACTTACTTACTATTTCATCTCCAATCATAATTAAGTGCCGATTTTAGGAAAAATCCTAGGAAAAAAAAGAAAAATAACATAAATTTACATGTTATGTTGTCTTCATCTGAGTCATTTTGGATCTTCAGCTTCTACTTTGGACATTTGACACTCTTTGCTCCTACATAACTTCCAGGTAAAAAAGACAGGAGAGTGATCAGTAGCCTGAGATTTCTTACTCTGACATATCAATACCACACATGATATTATGAGGTATTATGAGGTCCCATTACAAAGATCTTCAACTTCTGAAAGTTGGCCTTCTGTTTTGTAACAACAGCACCAAGCTTCACCTGCTCTGGCAGCAGGGTACATCCAGTGATGTTTCCACGAGTTTGAGGATTCTCTAAAGGTATGGGTCATAACAATGATTGTGCATTTTCTTTAGTAGCTGAAATTGAATTGGAAGTGAAAAGTCCCAAAGGAGCAACACTGCATACAAGTAACAGTATACATACGGAAGTTAAAGTCCAGAGCAAAAGAAGAAATACAAACACAAAGTTTCTTGTAGTAACATCAATAGCTTTCCTTTACTTTTAAAAGATATAATCATCAGAAGGGAATTCACTACACTCATGTACTCTATTTTTAATTGTTTCACTAAGCACACATTTACTTATCACAAACATATTCCATTTAATATCCTAGATAATTTAAACACAAAATACTTATTGGAATCTTTCAAAATAAATGTCTGCAATTCAGTCCATACAAAATTCCTTCAGATTTACATAAATGTGCAAATGCACACATATTAACATAAAAACTGAACATCATTTAACTAACTGCCCCTGCTAAGACAACAAAAACGATAGCAGTTCACTCTTAAACATGTTATAACTCATTTGTGTAATGACTGTGAAAACAAAGTCAAACAAATTTGTCTGGTTGTTGTTAATGTTGGCACCACTGATTGTGTTGGGGGAAAAAAAAAAAAAAAAAAAACTTCAGCAGATCATCACTGCTAGATCATCATGGTGGTCACTCCCGTACAAACAAAATCAGTTTCATTCTTGTAAAGTTAAATGTCTTGCTTCTGCTCAGAGACATTTTTGGTCTTGTGCTGAACAAAGCAAAGACAGCATCATATTTACTGGACAAATGTGTTGCTCTTCTTCCAATCAAACTCCCTACATCAAGGAAAGTATTTTATTTCTCAAACTATATTTCTTTGAAATTTTTCAAATATTTCAAACAATCCCTCTACCTAAAAAAAAAAAAAAGAAAAAAGAAATTAGCCTAAATCTCCCCCTCTATCAGTTTCAGTCTACTTTTCCAGTCTCCATCAGTCAGAGCCTGTCAAGTGCGTGGCGGTGGTTGAATTGAGGGAGGCACTGCACAAGAGTGCACGAGCAAGTAGAGCGGCGGGGAGAAAGCTGGGGGATTTAATGTGGCCTGTCGCAGGGCTAATTCCTGTGCTGGCGTTGGAGCTCCTCAGCTCCGCCGTGGCTCAGATATTCAGATTTGGGCTGGGCTGCCATGTGGGTTCGGAGATACTCTGCAGCTGGCTCCTCCCCCACCTCTATTCAGGGCCTGCGAGGAGCCTTGGGATGGCGTTTAAAAAGGAGATTAAGTTTCCTCCAGAGAGCAAAGCTCCTTAAGGGGGTATCTGTGTGCCTCTCAGCCGCCTGGTCAGTGAAGGATGCGCGAGGGGGGCATTGCCATGAACTATGAGGAGAGAGTTGAGGGAGGGGTGGGGTCACATAAAAATGGTGGGGTTGAACTCCTAAAGGAGGCTGACCTGACTCACACCCTATGACTTGCTCCACCCAGCTTAAGCATCAATATCAAATAAGATTCCCAGCTTTGGGTGCAAGAAGAAAGAATCCCCTGAGTAAAAGAGGGTATCACCCAACAGGATTTTGTTTTTGTTTGACTGAGTTTTGCGACCATATAATTTCATTTTGAGAGTAAATTTTGAGAGCATGAGCATGAAAAGTGTGTATCACTTTTGAGTGGGTGTGAGGTAGTGTGCAGTTTGTTGGCATATAGAAGAAAGTGTCATTCTCAGGCCTTAAAAGTGTCAAAAAGGACGCTTTATTTAATTTTTCCCAACCATCTGCATACATAATAATAATTAATGCCTTCGTTGGTAAAACATTTCAAAAGTCCAACATATATGCATTTAAATTTAAATAGATGTTAGTTTAATCAGGGTTCCTTTAATAGATAACATATTTTCTGTGATCTCTACTTGGATTTGACTTCAAAAATGTCCTGAAATGTATCAGTCAGAAGTCCAGGTTTGACCAGAGACACTCGAGTGTCATTGATTCATTACACCGAAAGTGTGGTGCACAAAAGTAGAAAGCAAACCCCTTACACATTCCTTTAGATGATTAGCAATACTGATGACGGGGTTGGATGAGGAGGAGAAAAATGTACTGACTCCATCAGCTTTCCAGTGGGACTAAAAAAAAAAAAAGAAAAGGGAAAAAAAAAGCCTTATCTCCTCTATTCAGCAGTGGTCTCTCCTGGGAAGCGAGGATCACTGTGCTGTGAGACTGTCAGGTCCTGCCAATAGCCGTAATGGGCCCTAATTCCACATTAATGCAGTCCAAATGAAGTGTCACAGGAAGATTGATCTGCTGAAAGCGTTGCCTTGATGATGGTCGTCGTACTGAGCGGGCGGCTCAGTGGACACCTGGTTGTTCTATGCAACGCCCCCGGGGGCTTCATCTGAAGCCAGCAGAGCAACCTGTCACGCCCTGCACGCACACGTGCGCGAATGAACATTCAGAAAGTCTTAAATATATTCAGAAGTCAAGTCAAAACCAGAGAAGAATTTTGCCTTCATTCCCTGAATAAATGCTAGCAGATGAAGGGACCTGTAATGTGTCTCTAATGTTTTGGAGATTGTCTAATACCTGCTCGGCTCCTTTTCATGAAGGTACATTTTTCATCGTGTTCTGTTGTCTGACAGGTGCATAGGCCGGATAATGCTGCCAGTGGGAGACTTTGCAGGAGCTTAAATACAAACCGTCCTCCTACTGTACATATCTAAACCCCCATTTTACTCTTTCCATTAATAAATCTTGTCCATAGAAATGGATTTTTCCTCACTGTCAAGTTTGAACTGCTACTTTTCCCTGTATGTAGAGCATTAGGTTAATCATCCAGTAATTCTAGCCTCTATATGCTTGTCAAAATGTATATTTTGATTGGCTCCTACTTAAAAAGAAAAAGGAGTAGAGAATATCAGCATTTTTCATATTTATCTCTCCAGAAAAGATTCTAGTCATATCAAATTATTCATATTTGTTGTTTATTTGTCCAACAGGACAACATTACAAAATGAGATATCTTATATGTGCTACATTTTGACTGTTGGACTTTCATTTTGAGAGGTTCTTTTCAAATAGTTTTCGATCATTACGTAGGAAATACCTCTGGCACCAAACTGACAAAAGACGTGACAAGCGAAGAAATGCAAAGAAAAAAAGCACTGTGAAGTACTGCAAAAGCATCCTCTCATGACTTTTCCCTTCGTAGGGGTCATCACAGCGGATCATTGTGTACAGCATATTGATTTGATATAGGTTTTACATTTGATGCCCTTCCTGACGACCCTCCCCATATATGCAGGACTGGGAGTGGTAGAATGAGAACACCGGCTTGTGACCCCTTCATGGATGGAGTAGTGGAGGCAATGTGGGGTTCAGTGTCCTGCAGGAACACTTCGTTCAGTCCACTAACCTTCTAGTTGGAGGGCAACCCACCACCAATAACTGCATGTCCACCCTAGTTTGTAATAAATAAATATATTATATTGTGATCCCTATATATATATATGTATATATATATATGTGTGTGTGTGTGTGTGTGTGTGTGTGTGTGTGTGTGTGTGTGTGTGTGT
>JAOWBL010000019.1:14858847-14896282 GCA_028564865.1 Zenarchopterus dispar | reverse complement strand
TATATGTGTGTGTGTGTGTGTGTGTGTGTGTGTGTGTGTGTGTGTGTGTGTGTGTGTGTGTGTGTGTGTGTGTATGTTGGGATCCCTGAAAAGCCTTATTGTTTTCTTTTCTAAGAACTGTGTTTTCTGTTTTCGTCTGTGTTTTTATCATTTTGTTTTCTCAAAAGCTGTGTTTGCACCTTAAGGCCTCGGCACATTTAAATCACACAGGTATATGTGCAACTCTGACTTTGCGCCATACAAATGAATTTATAAATAAACATCTTTCTTAAAACAAGTTTAAAAATGCATGTAAAACAGACCGGGAAGATTTCTGTAGAGAACCTACTTAATTAAATTTTGCTTCATGTGTGACATCATCAAATTTTCACCCAACTCCAGTGATCTGAAGTGTTCCTATAAATGAAGCCTATAGACCCTTCAAGGTCCTATTTGATGTTCAAATCACATTTTTCCAATGGTTACATTTAGTCACGAGGCTTACAGTACCGCACACACTTCTCCACAGTTAATTGGAAACTTCCTAAATGATATTTCATGTAGTCATGGTTGCAGAAGTGCAATGCAATAAGCACATAGGTTTGTGAGTGTGTACCACAGCTCTACATTTGAAAATGCATGCATACTAGAAGCAGCGGTGGCCTGGATGAGCGTCCCGGGTGACCCAGAAGACTGCAGCAAGTGTGTCAGTGTCAGTTTGATTAACTCTAATACCAGGGCTTTTGGTACATGTGGTCAGGTTAATGAAACTCAGTGAGGAGGCACTTTTTCTTGGTTTCCTTCCTGCCAGGAAGCTGTGGGTGATGGGATGAGGTTCAGTAGGTTGCTCCCTCTCTCCTCTGCGGCCCCCGCTCTCCAACACCAGGACGATCTGATACTCTCTTTAGGCGCCAGAGTTCTGAGGTGTATTACACCTCTGCCACCGTATCTCTCCATCCTGCTGCTTTTCACCCATTCAATTTATTTTTACTAATGCAATAATCAGCTTTTTTTCCCCCCTTGTACAAATGCAAAGTTGACAATGCATTTTTGACGGGGCACACAGGCCTCTCTTCCTGTTTGGAAAGATTTTTATTACCGTGATCATGGCTGAAACAATCAAGTCATGATGGAATCCAGTTATGGCTTTCCAAGGATTGCTAAAGTTAGACATGGCAGCTGCTTTCCAAACCCTCAAAGTGTTTCTCCTTGCTCTCTCATTCTTCCTGACAGAGAAGTAGGGCACACCGGAGAATGGGCAACACAATTGGGAGGCATCCTGTCGCCTTAAGAGGGGGGACCCATCTAATCTCTCCCTATCCACTCAGGCCCCGGATTTATACATTTCTTGCAATCTCGATACTCAAAGCCGTCTTGATATTGAGTATGTGTGTGTGTGTGTGTGTGTGTGTGTGTTTGTGTGTGTGTTTCTGCTTGTGAAAGAGGCAGTGCAGGACTGGCAAGAGGTACTATTGGGGGTGGGGGGTTGGTGGGGGTTGTTTGTGCTGTCCTTTAGAAAAAGAGCTTACGGGTTCAGCAGAAGAAACGCGGGGAGCTAATGTGAAGATTTAGGACTTTCTCCGAGGCTTGGCCTCATCTAAGCTGTGTTTGCTTGAGCCGTTTGTGGGGTCCTGCTCACACTAAACCCAGATTAATATTCCCCCCATATCCAACCAGCCCAGACACCGGCTCCCAGCCTCACTGTCCTCTACCACCCACCACCCCCCTCTCTCTACGCTGCCTTTACTGGCCGCGGTCGTCTCCCTCCCTTAATCCAAGTCCACTGCCTCTCATCTTGCTCTTTATCGCGTCTAAGTAAGCACCTTTCTCATGGCTTCTTTCCATGAGGGGTGGAAGCAGCAGGAGGAGCGTAAATATGTTTTCCTCCGTCTCTCCTCATCGCTCGCTGACCTCCGTGAGGTGTTGGCATCAGAGCGGCTGCTAAGCTCAGAGATTGCTTTTACCCAGGTTCACCGAGGGGAGAGTAAACTTGGCTTCAAAAACTCCGTACGGATTTCCACTGAACATAAAAGGATGTGGAGTTACTGTTCGGCTAAATAAATTAACCACTTGTATAATAATGTACCAAACATCCACTGACCTTCAGTTTTTAAAATTTTTTTTTTTGTGTAATTGGTTGAATACAAAATCTTTTCTTCTTTCAGAAGAAATATGTTCATTTTAATCCGAACAGGTGCTCATTTATTTTTAAAGCAGGAAAGGTAAAAACCTAAGCAGCAAACACAGAGAACTTACAGGATAAACTCTGGAGATGAACCAGACTGCTGACTGTTCTCGTTACTTTGTCAACCCTCTCCAAGCGTTCAGTCAGCATCCTAAATCCATCAAAGAGGGATTTGAGTTTGATTTGGGAATCATTTTTAAAAAGCATACTTTTTTTTTTACTTTAAGTCACCTATAATTGTATCTATAGTTTCAGGCTGATAAACAGTGGGAACAGCATGATTAAAGCCGTCACAATCAGCAGACCAACAAACAGGCTGCAGGACCTTCCCGCTGCTCTGCAAGTGCTCCTGCCTTCCCAGACTCTGCAGACTTTCTCACAAGATTGCAACTAAAACCCTCTCCTTCTTCTTCCTCCTCCTTTTTTCTCCTCTTCTTGCTGTTTCCTTTTCTCCAGTCTGGATCAAGATTGAGGAAAGAATAACAAACACATTTTGAGGCGAGAGAAAAGGGGATGAATCTGGCGTGCTAAACAGGCAGGCTAAGCCCATTACCTAAGTGTTCTTTATCTTCCCCTATGCTTTTGTTGTTTAATCAGCTTTGTATCTCTTCAAATCCTGGATTGAGATAACAAACAAATGGATGAGCTCAACATGCAGAAGTAAGAAAGCCTTTTTGCTGGCACATCCGGTGCCAAAGACTCCACAGTGGTCAGGGGAGAAAACTTAACTTGGAGAGATTCTTCTGATTTTTGTCGTGAGCCAACCTCCAAGTCTCCTCAATATTACCTTCTGTGTCTCCCCCTCCCAGTTGTAAGGGAATGGACTCAGGGGAGAAAAAAAAAAAAGGGAGGGGGGGTGTTAAATCCTGGGCTCACAGATTTGCAATCTTTAGCCACAATTTCTCTCTGCATCTTCTACATAAGAAAAGAAGGATTCCAGATTATCTCTGGCACTCTGAGACGTTGAGAGTTGATGCTCAGTGAATACATAGAGGACTTTGCTGCCAGCATTTCTCTACAATAGCCACAGTTGTTATCTAGTGAGCTGTGGGCCTTTAGGTACACTACACTGTGTTTATTGCTGCCATCTAAACTTGACCAGAGGAACCTGACGGTGACAGAAAGCACATCAAACAGAAGGTTTTCATTACTGGAGTCTACGTGGTGCTTTAGAAGTAAGTAAGATATTTGGATTTTATTAGACATTTATCTTCATGAGACTTCACGATGGAAGATGAAGAGTGTTGTCCGTAAAAGAAAAGGTTGAGTATTTTCAGTTGTTACAAAAATGATCTTGAACAGATTAGAAATGTAATATAAGTTGAATATTTGTGAGTTGTAAAGTCATTAAACGGGTGAAATCTAAATGATTTAAGGAGTATAACTTACCAGCAGTAACAAATCATTTAAAATTCACATCAATCAAAACATGGACCGAAACACACTGAAAACAGGAATAATAAACTATCATCTAACTGTGATGACTTGATTGAAACAGTAGAAATGTTATAAAAACAAAGACGCATTTTATCATGTACAACATAAAGGCGTAATTTATCATTTCAAGAAAGAAGCTTCAAGAGAGAAAGCAGCAAAAATGACTAAAAAAAACAGGAGATGAAAGTGCTTGCAAATGAAAAACCAAAAGTAATTAAAACATAAATGCAATACCTACTAATATACAGTATTGTGGTTATTGTTGTAATGCCACAGTTATTAATATATTTATATACTATCTTCATAATGGTATAGCAAAATAAAATGACGAACAGCAAAATAAGTCCAATTTTCTGTGCAAAAGAATAAGAGTTGGAGCAGTAAAGTGAGATGTGTGAGAGCTGCAGCAACGTCAGGTTTATTTCATTTATTGCGTTGGATGTGGTGTGTGATGATGGATTACGTGTGTGTGTGTGTGTGTGTGTTTGTGTGGGGGTGGTAGGGGCTCATGTCTGGTGGTTCTGGCACTTGCGAATTAAAAATATTAGTAATAAAATATATTCTAATTGAAGAATAAGGGACTGTTTCCAAGCACGTGCTTGTTTCTATGGCAAACAGGAAGAATTTGATTGGTTGTTGACTGTCGAGCTGCTCTGTGAGCCCACGGTAACCCCTCTCACACGCTACCGTCTGAGCGCCCAGTGACTACGACTCCAGCGTGTTGTGAGGGCACAGAAACCCCTCCGGTTCATCTATGGCAAGCCAGTGGCTGTTAAACAAGGATACGCCGTAACATCTTTGTGACAGGAGTAAAAGTCACAAGTCCAGCTTGGCTGAACGTCTCCGTGAACAGGATTTCTTGAACAGGTGTTGCTGAGTGGATGTGGTTTTTCATGTCCCATTCTTTTAGCGTGGAAGTAACAAAAACTTTCTGTCGTGGCATAAGTAGTTGAAAAATAAATATTTTAACAATGAAGCAAAATAAGTAGTGCATGTTGCAATGGTAAAGTAAAATGAGAAATCATTATCACACATATTTGCTTATATTTTAAATTTGCTATAATTTTCATTACTTGCATTTTTCAATAATTTTTTGTTACTTCCACCTTTGAATCTCCTTAAAATAAATAAATGTTAAATAAATTTGTGTTAATAGTGACAAAACATGGCTTTGTTTTTATAACATCATACAGTATTAAATCACACTTAACTTTCTCATCACTTCAAAAACGCATCGCTCCTGTTTTCACTTCCTGTCCACTTTTACTGCTTCATTTTTTAAAAATTCACTTACATTTGATCACTTCTATTTTTAACATTTAATTTTTTGTTACTTTCACCTGCTTTACAACCTAAACCACTCAACCACTCACCACCAATGAGCAAAGAGAACTCAGGGACTCAGAGTTATGATTGATGTTGGAGTAAAATGCCTGAACTTTTTGATCCAATTTTTGTCTGTCATTTATTAAAGTTTTAACATATGACCATCTCACATGACGTTTCATATAAGAACTGGTTTACATCAACAGCTAATTCACAAAGCTACAGTGGAAATCATGGAAGAGGTGACTAAGAGACTCAGGGGAATAAGGATGGAAGAGAAACGGAGAAACTGACTGAGCAACAGTCTGAATAAGAGTAAACCTTGGGTAGTGCCGTCAAAGTAATGACAACCTGATGCCTGTAGGGAAACCTCTGAGACAAAGATTTCCAAAGTTCCCAAACAAACCTGAAATCATATAAGTACCTAAATATGTATGCTAATTCCCAGTAATTTTGGTCTTGCATAAAATTCATTTCTTTACTTATTGGCTGAGATTTTTGGCAAATTTCTGGAAATCTTCCTGAAACTAAAACATTGTATAGCTATTTTTTGACAAGAGGGTGACAATAATAACTGGATGATTAAATAAAAAAGAGCTTTCACCACATCATCTAGATACAATAATAAGCATTTAAGGAATCTAGAATTACACCATCTGCAATCCGTCGAAGGTTAACCTGGAGACAGTT
Source organism: Zenarchopterus dispar (assembly GCA_028564865.1). Classification (NCBI taxonomy): domain Eukaryota; kingdom Metazoa; phylum Chordata; class Actinopteri; order Beloniformes; family Zenarchopteridae; genus Zenarchopterus; species Zenarchopterus dispar. Next base: position 14,890,665 of record JAOWBL010000019.1, on the reverse strand, counting down.
ATCTACAACCCCTCCGACAAAACAGTCATTTATCAATAACTGACGTAACCAAATGAGCCAGATATCACCTGTGGAAACATTTGTCAAGCGCTACAATATGGAGCTGAGTTCACAAATGCCACAGAAAACCTTAACCTGCAAAAAAGAAGCTATATTTGATCAATTTCAGAAGCTAGCATCCACGTCTCTGTGGGTTTGACTGCATCTACAGTGCAAAAACTAATTTCTAAGTAAGAAAAATAAATCCAGAAAATTATATTGCTAGTTTTGAGAATTCTAGTCAAGAGAAATTCCTTACCGCTTGGACAAAGATATTTTTAACTGAGATAAGACAATTTTGATAAGATTTATGGAATATTATTCTTATTTCTAGAGGGGCTGCTCTTGCTGAAGCATGTTTGGTAGTCGGAAGAAGCAACATGTGTCTTCAAGAGAGTATCTCCATCATCTGTTGTTCATTTAAGACTTCTCCACAGTCTTTTAAGTGGGGGATAAATGTCTGTCAACATTACACAGTCATACTTATTTGAAGAAATGACGTTGAAAACATAAGATATTGGATAATATGGAGTTTTTGTAGCATCTACAGTGAAAGAAAAGTCAATACAGGAAGTTGTTTTTTTGTTTGTTTTAAGTTTCTATATTTTACACTCGCTTAAGATTTTAGGTTGTAACACCACCAACCTTGCTTTGTAAATAATTGCCATCACTGAGATCTTTGAGAATCATAGTGTTACAACAAAATAATGCCGCAGCAAGTGCAAAAACATTTCAGCGTGTTGAATTTTAAGTTTTAATGAGCTGAACGACCATCACAAGGTGCAACCATTCTTGTCACTTCCCGATGTTGGGAGAGCTTAGAGGTTCTTTAAAGTGAGGCCTGAAATCATCCTTTAAAAAAAAAAAAGTGGAAAAAAGGCAAAAGCATGCATGGGAAGAATTCTGGCCAGACCACCGAAAGTGATGATAAGACGGGTGTAGGAGACCTCAACGAGTATCTCCCAGCTGAATTCCCCCAGGGCAGACGGGCTCATCGCCCCCTCTTGTTCCCTCCATCAGCTACTCACACATACTACATCCCGCAATACACACACACTTACCCGCACGTGCTCAGAGTCTGGGAATGCTGAAGAAAATAGCCCTCATTTATTATTGCCACACTCCCTCGACTCGTCCCCTCGGTTCAGCGGGTGCGCCGCCAAAGTACGTCTTCAACCAACAATGTCACACAATTACCTCTTAACTGCTCAAACAAATAGAGCGACCCAGAGAGTGACATCAAATCAAAACTGTCACAGGTGATTGAGTCTAGTCATCAAGGCGACCCAGCCGCTACCTGTCAGGAGAGTGAGGGAATGAAGGGAAGTGTGTGAGAGAGGAGACAGAATGTGATAGCTGCCTTATAATAGACCCCTAATAATGTATAAACACCCCCTCTCTCTTTTGCTCGACTCACATTAAAGTTGGGCAAAGAGTGTACGATGCCCTCCTTTTCAGCCGCTCCACTCCCTCTCGGGACTCAGGATGGAGAGAAATGGCGGTGAATGGAGTAATGATAGGGAAAATGATAGAGGGGAGATTGAAATTTCCATCCTCTCTGAACCATGCCAGCTCTGCTCCTGGAAAGACATTGGTTGCTAATGGGGTTACATCACATGCATGAGAGTTTGTGGGCTGAGTGATGTTGACACCCAAGACAAAGATGCAGAAAAACAACAACAGCAAACTACAACACTTTGGAAAGGGCAAGTTCTCCGATTTTGGGTTTGGGGTTAAAAAAATCTAAACTCCCTGGGTTCACACTGCACAGGAAAGCCACGCATGAATCCAGTCAGCAGTGGATGGTGGTTGCGCAACTCTGATGCAGAGGATGCCAAAAGGTGCAATTGCAAAGGTGAATTCGAGCAGAGAAAAAAAAACTGAGAAATAAAGAGCCCGCGCAAAGGATTGAACAAGAGCAAACCAAGGGGACATTAGAGACATGATGATGTTGTCAGCACCTGATGTAAATTCGGGAATGACACAGTCAACAGACACGGCTGACTGCTCGCTGCAAGAACGCACCGGGGCCGTGACACTGACAAATGGAATATTTCAGAGGACTTAATCAGAGGAAATGGGGTTTGGTCTGCAGGTGACACAAGTCCCGCTTCAGCGCTCGCAAAAAGAAAACTGATTGCCTGTCTTGAAACCCCCCCTCACAATGTTTCCATTTCTCTGTGGCTGTCTGTCTCTCTGTCACTTCAAGTGGGTTTGCTCTAAGCGTGTGAAACAATTATATCCAATTGTTTCACAAAGAGAAATACACGGAGGCGTGCGCAGCTCTTCGGGAGATGAGTGACAGTAATCAAGCAAAAGGAAATGAAACAAAAGTCCATTTTGCAACCACAGTGCCAACAAGTTCCTGCACTATTTGGAAATATCACCAAAGTACTTAAAAATCTATGAAGGTTCCTTCTCCAGTCGGTGTTACCAAAAGGACATTTCGGTGCTTTGATGATGCACTTCAGACTGTACAGAGAGTTTATGAGTTGTACTAGTAACATCATACTGATTCTGGAGGAACTGGATGACTGACAATGTAGCGAGAGAGCACTGTCCAAACACAGTGACAGGGCATGGTGATGTTTGACGGGAGCAATGGTACCAGTCCCCCAAAACAGGGTAGTACTGTACTGAGGCCAGCACAAAGTTAAAAGTGTGATACACTGACATCTATTCTGTGTGTAGAATACTAACAAAAGTGCAAATACACTGTATGTCTCAGTTTATAACCAGTGAAAAGGTGATGCGGAAGGAGAAAAAGAGGAGGGGAAATAATAGCGGGTGAGGACAGAGAAAACACTCAGGAAGAAAGTTTATTCACCTTCACCAGGTAACTTTCTTGTATGTCTTATGTAGGAGTCTCAGTTCTTCTGCTGGTAATTAGCTTTATAGGAAAGTGGCTAACAGAAAGCTGGAGAAAAACAACAACAAAAAAAACAATCAACCCAACCGAAATCCATCTCCTGACATCTGTTCCCTAGATCTGGCATGGCATTGCCACCAGAAGCTGGGATGCTGATATCGGATTGCTGATTTGGTGCCTCAAGTCCTGCAGTCCCACGCTGGGCATGAATCACGGCGAGGGCCCGCTGCTCTGTCACAGCGGCTACAGATCAATGATAATTACCACGTTGACATGAGTACGCTTATTACTGAACAGGATCAGGGACAGGGGCCCGAGCTGCGGTGGCCGTAGGGGCCGATCGATAGCTCAGGAGTAATGGCTCTCTGGGGCCCTAGATTGGACTTTGCCACTAAACAAGCCATTACAGCCGCACGCATGACAGCTTAGGTCTAGATATGCGTCCTAACTCTCCTTTTCCTGAAGGGTTCCTTCTCAGAGCCCGCCTCTCTATGGCTCCCACATGCCTCAGCACTCAATCTTGTCATAGACCGTTATGGGCAGGCGAGACACATGCCTCTGGCTTTGAGGCGTGTTAACCAGAAGTGAGTGATTAGGGGAGGCATGCTGCTATAACACAGTGTGCTCCTGTGCAACACACCGGAGAAAGGGGCCTTGCAATGTGACCTGATGATTGCCACCGAGTATTGAGATCAAACACAGCGGCACCTGTGTGTGTGTACCCACAGCCTGCACACAAACAAAACACACACAAAAGCAGCACATCAATACGTATTAGCGATGCTGATCCGTCTATGGCAGCCCTCATCTCCTTTTCTCTTTGATTTTTACCATTCCCCTCCTTCAGATCCCTTGTTTTTTTCCCCCTCTCCTTTTTTTTTAATCCGGTCATACCTGTAATCGCTCTCTGCGACAGGAAACTTCAGAGAATCAATTAGTCCTCGCCTCATCCGGGAGCCAAGACGATTCCTCTCGACTTGAGCCGCAAACTCCTTCTATCAGGAGTCATTCTGCCTGCCTAACACCCAGACTTCTCTCTCCTGAGCCCGGATAGGTTTGACTCTAAGCCTCTAAAACGTTGACAACCGAAAGCGCCTTTTTCTCGGCAAGCCCTAACCGCCTGCCTCACCCCGGCCCCTTCTCCTCTTTCTAACCGTCGTCGCTTCTAAATAAAGAAGGATTTGTTTTTTTACTCCATGGCACAACCATGATAATGCTTCCTCGTTTCATCCGCAATTAAATAAACAGTAAAATTTCAAAGAAGAAGATAAGAGCGGATATGAGAGGTGAGGCTGGGGGCTCCAGACCCTCCTTTGTTTCTGAGAAGTTGGCCACTGAAGAGGAAGCTTTGTTTTGAGATGCCGCCACATGCCACAAAGGAAACTGCAAACCTGGGACTCTTCTGCCAGCTCCAGCAGGCCCTTCAGCTGAGACTGGAACAAACAGAACATTGAGGGGTCAGATTTAATACCCCGCCCCTGCCTTTTGTATTCAGATTAAAGACTAAGGAGGATTTGAAGGAGCCTGGAGTCTCTTGTTAAAAGACTGTGTTCTCCACTTAACCTGCAATTTACCTGTCACTTAAACCTGCTGCAGCGATCATCCACACCTCTGGAACTCAAAGGACATGGGTTTTTTTCTTTTTCTTCACCTTTCCACAACTTTGAAGAGAGGTTTTATGTTCGCTTGATCCAGTGAAAGTGGCAAAATAAATGCTCTGACAGATGCTGATTAAAGCAATGACAGTTTGCGCCAGATACTTTGAAATAAATAGAAAACAGTTTGACAATTGTGCACTCACTTTCATATATACCGCCAAGTTTTCATCCAATATACCAGAAATGACTTTTCGACCAGTCGGACTGTTCTGATGGGGTTGAATTCGGTGTGTATTCTCCGGGGTGCCATGAAAGAGATGCCTGCAGGTCATGCAGCCGAAACACACCACAGAGCCTCTTGACTTGATTTGTATTTCCAACCATCCTCATCTGCTCTACTGAAAAAATCCTGCCAGAGAAACCTGACCCTCCTTTTTTCCTTCCTCAACCCTCTCACAGAAGCAGAGCATGATTCATCTCTGCCCTGCAAACCAAGTCAGGGGAGTGAATGAAAACTGCCGTCATCATTCTGCCCCACCTCATCCATTTCATCCTCTCCTGTGAGTTGTCTTGGCCTCGGCTGGACAGCCATAACGTCCCCCTAAATCTTCCTCCTGAACAGGACTTGCAAGGTGCATGGCAGCAATAAACTGGGCCATTTGTTTTCAAAGCACAGGCAAAAGGAGTAATAGGAGTGATATGGAGACATTATCAGTCACTCACTGGCTGCCAAAGCTTTGTAAGTCACTCCTGCTCTCCTCTCTTTTTTTAATAATAAAAAAAACATTTGCAGATGCCCACCAAACAGCCACACGGCTCTTGATGGAGCTTTACACGAGTCTTTGATACGTCCCTTAATCTCCACTAAACTATCCCACTGGTTTTAACACCCTCACGCATTAGCCTATGTCTTATAACTTAAGAGTTTATCGTTATGCACTAAATTTAGACGCCTTTACTTAAGACTCAAGGCAGCTTGGAAGCTGTGTGCATAGCTATGGCATGCGAAATTATAAACCTTTTTAAACGTAACAAAGGAATAGGAAATGTTCATTGTTTTAGGACTCAGGGCAATTGAGCCATGACAGATTTAAGGAGCAATCATCTGGATGGAGGAGATACTGTAATTTTCCATTTTCTATGTTCGTGCTTTCTGATTAAAAAAAAAAAAGGCAAATCTCTTTAGAGAAGGAAAGGCCCAAAAACAAAAGTCACTCATCTGCTGAAGCCCTCGTCTTGATTTTGTTGTGTTTAAAAAGGCTCACTGTCTGCTGTGATTTATTTTTAGAACTTGCTCCTTCCTCTCTTTTTTCCCTACTCCTCAACAAAACCTGTTTTCTTCAGCACCCCTGAGAGTTCTGCATTCTGGAGGAACCCACCTGTCCACCTACATATCAGGCCCATCCCCAGTGGGCATCTGTGTCAAATTCCAAAATTAAAACCCATTACTGAGCCATCAGTCTGCTCATAAGACCGTCCAACAACCTCATTTCCCTAAGTGTCAGCCTAGTCAGTCATCAGACGCCCTGTCGACTCAACCGCTCTTGTCCAGCGGTCCTGGACGCTCTGAAGCAGCACCGCTGTCACCGTGCACACCTCAGTCTGTCCTCGTCAAAAACAGGATAGAAAGCTCAATCTCTAAAAATATGTCAAAGCAGAGAGGCCAGGGACACAGGGGGTAAGAGACTTTGGAATGAAAGTGCCGGGTATTTCATTTACCATATCCACTCTATTAGTCAGAGCGGCACAGTCAATCAGAGCCCCAGTTTGAGTCGAGGGGAGTCAGAGGAGCGAATTGGGGACATGGCAAAAATGGCTAACGGTCACGGCATGGCTCAACTGGAAACAGTTAGAGGAGTTGGTGGGTACAAAATGGATTATTACCATCGTCTGTCCTTGTTGACTAAGGATCCAGTACTGAGCATGTGCAATGAGATATGGGGGGGTGAGTGTGGGAGGGGGTGCAAGGTTGAGCGGGAGAGAGTCGAAGCTGAACGCGTGCACGAGAGCGTGCTTGTGTGTGAGCTCACTGTCTCCTCTCCAGGTCTCCCAGCGCACCTTTCTGTGAAATGATTTGGTAAATATGGAAAGGGGCCCCTAGGCCACACAGGCCCGGCTCCTCTTTAGGAGTGGATAATTGACTCCTTTTCCTCCTTGATAATTCATTGCTTGCATATGCCAGCTAATACATCAGCTGGAAACTGCCCTGGCCCTCATCTCCCTTGACACACACACATAGACACACGCACGCACACACACACACACACCAGTACCCAGAGGAATGAGCGACTGTAGAGAGACTGAGCATGAAAAAAAAAATGGGGATGACAAATGGGAGCACTTCTAGATCTATGAATGAATTATGTCTCCTAAATACCTTGAGCAGAGGCAACTGTCAGCTGGCGTCTATACTAATCTGGGACAAAATATGACCAGCTCCGCATTAAAAAGGAGGGAGCGGGTCTGTTAGAGAATGAGGCGAGAAATGAACGAGCAATCAGGCCATTAAAATGTGGTGTCTGATTCAGCTTTGGTGGACATTTGCACATTTATCACGAGTTACGGAAATATAACTCACCCCTCCCTCTGCTTTTGTCATTTTAACACGGCCCCTTCCGTTCAAATAGATTGGGATTATTCCAACAGGACATGAGAAAACATTTGTTTTACAACAGCAGAGTCAGCACTCACAGCAGTCATTAAGAGTTAGATGGAGCCGAATGCTCTTTGGAGGGACGCTTTGCAAAATTGAAAAGAAGGATGATATTAATGGCGCTTCATTTTAAAACGTTTGTTCTACCTCACCTCAGAGGTGGAAAGGAAAGACAAATGGCTTGTACAAGATTCCACACCAGTGTTTGAGTTCAGTGGGTGCGAGACACATTAGGTCACTCACCTGATGATGATTATGTTCATATGCAGGGGTCAAAGACACAGTAACCTTGCTATTGTTCTATCTTTTGATTGTCTGCTAGGGTGATGCATATTACCTGTGGGAAATGTATTTTTCAGAGCCAGCCTGGCAGTGGAGCACGGCCGCATGAGGATCACTGCATCCCTCCTGCACGGCGAGGAGGAGGAGGCCCAAGGACATCGCAGCATAGTCAGAGGCAGTATTTGAAAGCTGTGATGCATTCAGGGCCCAGTTACTGTGGATGTGAGAAACTCCTCTAAAAACAACAAAAAGGAAGATTTCAGCAGTGTGCTTGTTATCCATTTTAAATATAGCAAAAGCAGCATTTAAAACAAACATAGTATTACAATTCATTCTGAATAGTTAGACACATAATTTGTTGGAGTTTTTACATATTTTCTCATCTCGTTAAAACTTGGCACGTGTGACTTAACTGTTTAAAGATACCCTTTGTGGGACGTCAAGATACTTTTCTGTCTGATTTATTTTTCCACAAAAAAATAAGGTAATTTATTTTAAATCCTCTCTACATCATCATTTAAAGAAGTCTAGACCACTGCTTTCATGTCAAGGATTTGTTAGGATGCAAACTGAATAAAGTAGCTGTAAAGTTACACTCAGATGAGCAAGAACACACTTCTTGATTTAGTGAAAGGGAAAAACAGCTCCCTAATGTCAACAGTTGGCACATTAAAGACAAAAATACTGAACTGATCCGGAGGTTCTGTTACAATGCTCAGGACGCTTTACTGGTAGAGTTTAGGTCCAGCTGTCCTTCTACAGTAAAAGATGATAACAAATAAATATACTGTATCTTACAGTGAAACATTTCTATTAACTGAATTATCTGTTGAGGATAAAAATGGGTATCTGCCAGTATCAAATTATTTCTGAATTAGTTAAAACAACGGATTAGATTTAAATAAAATAAATAAAACTAATTCAAATGAAACAAACAAGCCGTCTTACGTCCAAATGAGCCGTCAACTACACGGAAGTCAAAAATGTGAATGACAACACCGCCCCCTAGTGTCCAAATACAACATTGCCATTTTTGACACCCTCGTCCCCTTCTGATCAAAAATAATCTGACAAATCATGTAAAGATAATGTCTTGAGACAGATAAAATGTATTTTGTCTGAGTTTGTGTTTGCACAAAAGGAAGTTAATTTATTTTGAAATTACATCTGCTCTACTTCCCCAATTTAAAAAAGTCTAAAACACACTTTAGACTACAAGAAAGCGATAAGATTAAAAAGAATCATCAAGAACTTTCCTTTACACATTGTTTCAAACTTGAAAAGAAAAAGCCAGATAACGTCTGGCTTCAGGATTCGTTGAAAGCAGCAGGGTTTCATATTAATAATTCATAATTATTTCTATTCTCCACAAGATGGAGTCAAACCACCAGAAACGTGTAAAAACTGTGGCTGATAGCCATAAGGACAATTTTGTTTTTTTAATCAAATGATGAAAGTAATTCATTCCACTTTTAGATTCCAGTTCATTGTCCGGCGTTATTAAGCAATAAACTAATAGTCTGTGCAACAGCTTTGTGTGAATCACGGACCTCTGAATCACACATGCACAGTCATGAGTGCCAGCCTTTTATCAGCATTATTCAATTCATAATCACGACTTATTACTTTAATGAGTGGGTTGGAAGGACTTAATGACAGCAGCAAAATATAGAGTCATGTCTGTTTTCAGTTAACAGACCAATTTCCCGTAGTGATAACTGTATCTGTGATTAATGTGAAGGGAAAAGACTAGAGTGCTCATATTATTAAACAGATGGGATTACATCACTGCTTCAGGGAAGTAAAAATTATGGGGAATTTTTCAGGAACAATCTATTGTTGTTTTACAGTAACATCAGTTATTACTTTTTTAAAATGTATTTTTTAATAGGAAATTTGCATTACTTCTTGCAGTTACATCTCTGAGTCCATGGATACACAGACAGTGAGAGTGAGTGGGTACATACACCCTCCTGCTCTGTTATGGATGATGTTGTTTTGTGTCTGCATGTGTGCGTCTGTGTTTATGTGTGCAGCTGTGTTTTTTGTTTTTTTGTTTTTTTTTGTTTTTTTTGTCCTGGTGAATGTTAGGAGGTTTTTTGTTTTCTGTAAATGTTTCTGTGCTTTTGTTTTAATTCTGTCAATCACTCTGTTTTGCACAAGTTGCACGAGAAGTGCTACACAAATAAAAATTGTTTGATTGATCGATAAAACGTAATCTGGTGTTTGATGATGTAGCCATTACCTGCTTTAGTGCAAATACATCTTTCCATCCTTTTGGCTATGTTGTCACAGGATGGTGAGTCTTGTTGCACAGAACAAAGCACCTGGAGCACCAGGGAAGGACAGGGACACAGTTCTCGTTTCTTTCCAGTACTGTTTATGTGATTTTTGGGTCTGAACTGTGTAAATCTTTTTGTCATGTTGACAGACACTTTCTAATTTACTTGCAGAACTTATAAAAACATTATTTCTATTTGCATGGATTATTTAAGATGATTAATTTTTGTATATGAATGCCCAATGACATCTACCTGCATTGTCTAGAAAAGGCATTTTTAAAATATATACAAAACATATACGTAAATACTGTTACAATTACCTCCTAGATACTCATCCCTGTAAGTTAAAGTAGTTAATGTTACGCGATGTACATTTGTGTGTGTTACACTATATGCAGGTATGAACCACACAAGGGAAGTCTTCTACATATATAGTTAATAAAAATATATAAAAACCCTAAAAAATACTTTTTTCTGGCAAAGCTGGAAGCAGAAAGGAAATTTTTAAACATTTCACTATCAATGGAGTTGAAAAGTTGTTACAAAACTGCCTCTTCCTTTTAAAGACAGATGCTCTGTTATCATCACACCATTTATTTACAGAGCAAGAAGCGTTGTACCCACAACTAAACCCTGGAGAACATTTGGTAGCTACATTATCATTTGTGTTTTCAATAAAGCAAAGGGAGAAGGATTTTCCAACTAAAACTTTTTGGTCAGCGATTTTCCTGTGCACAGTATCATCCCCTTTGGCTCGTTCTCTTCAAGAGATCTTATTTTATCCTAACTGGTGTTTTTCAGTGGAGGTTCCAACCAGCATCAACCCAAAAGCTGTGATCAGACTTTCTCCTCCTTCATCACTGGTGCCAAGTGGTGATCTTCAACACACCACCTCCTGTGTGCAGAGATAGAGCCAGTCCAGGGCTCAGAAATGAATCCACATGATAAAACAAGACAGAACATAAATAAACAAGACCACTCATTTGTAGATCCTTGTCAAATGACATGAGAAGTCAGTCTGATTGATCACAAAAAGGTTTTTCCTTTTGTTTTCTTTTTCTGTGGAGTTGAATTGATTTTACTCTGAAAGTCTCCTAAAATGAAATGTTGAAATTTCTTGAGCATCACATTCAAAGGTTTTATTGAAGGATAAACTCTAAAAGGTCTAAAAGAATGAACAATAATTCCTCATAAAGTGACGAACTGACTCAATTGGAGAATGTGATTGGAGGCGTTATCGGTTTCTTTTGAAGTCATACACGCAGTTGAGCAAAATTAACACTCAAAATTTTAAAAAAGAAGAAGAAGAAGCAGGAAATATGATGAGAAGAGACATAGAAAGCTAGCTCTGCCCTGAATGAATCCTATTGTGTTAACCATCAGAGCAGCGAGACCTCATTATGACTTTAATAAAATAAGCTCAGGTTGCGGAGACATGTCATCCTCCTCATATAAACACTATCAGTCATATTTCTGACTCATCTGATAACAACAGAGTCACTTACACAGCTTGATCCACAAACATGAAACAAAGACTCCCAGTAACAGCAGGTAGCGGGGCTTTAGTCATCTTTTCCAGTGGTTGAGCTGTGCCAGGGGATCATGCGATTTTTCCCTGGCTGTGTTTCTGGACAGCAGATGTGTAATGATGAGCAAACAGGCCTCTTGCTTTCTGCCAGCAGCTCTTGTGTCAGATGCCCACTGACAGGCAGCGCGTTAAGAGGCAGGTGTTTGCGCTGCCGTCGCTGGTGTCTCTAAGATAACAGCTGACTTATCTCCGCGGCCTGCACATCTGTCACGCGCAGTTTGACAAAGGTGTGTGTTTGTGATTTTTTTTTTTATTACTCTGTTATTTCTCGCTGCACTCTTAAATATTCATAACTCCCTCATCCACATGTCTCTGTTGGGTATGTTTCTCAACACAAACACAGAAAGCAAGGTTTTATTTATGAATGAATTCACAGGCAGAGAGCACGAGGATTTGTTACACAGCTCAAGGATACTCCGTCCCTCACCGAGGTTGATGCAAGCAGCAGAAAGAAAGGCAGTCACAATGATGCCAAAGTTTGTAGGCGACTGTGGCAAAAAGGAACAGCTATTAGGACTCAGAGATGCTTGACTTAATCTGTCTCAAATGCAAGTCTTCCACAATGACTACACAAACAGGCAATAATTCCTGACAAGGTAAGCTTCATCCGGGAGCAGAGCACTTAACACATAACAATATCCTGTGACACAATGAATAATTACAGCCACTGCATGCATGGTGGCCCTGAGGTGCACAACATCTCAGAAAACACAAGAAATCCAAAAATGCAACCGCTTAAAAGCTTCTCAGGAGGGCTTCAGAAGTCGCAACTAAACAGAAATCACAAAACACACACGTGTATTTGTCCCTTGAAATTTTTTTTTTAATATTTTTTTTTTAAATGCAACTTTTTTTTTACATATCTATGTAATACTGTTTTGTGTTCAACTTATGTATTGTATTTATGCCCCTCTGGGTTAAGTCTGGACGTGCCTGATGGTCATGCCTGATTTCCTTTGTCTGTTTTAAAATACAAATCCATCCTGTTAACAGAGAAACAATCATCTTTTCAAACCGTCAGCTGCAGAGTAAAGTCCATGCTATGAAGAGGATGTGCTTTGGTCAGGCAGCAGCTGCGTGGAAGGACTCCCCTTCATGTCAGAGGTCAGACTTGCTTTATCTCCAGAGGCAGCCTTGTCAGACATCTCTGATGTTTGCAGCCCACCGACTCCATCCTGACAGGAAGCTGGAGCGGCGGCGGCCCCGTGGCTGGAGCTGGACTTGTGCGAGGAACTGGGGGAGTTGGTGGGGCTGAGCTGGACAGCTGTCGTGTCCTGAAGGGTGTGCTCGCTAGTCTCCATTTCGAAAGCTGTTGTCCCCATCCGCATTAGCTGCCACTTCTCCCCTCCTTTGGCTTTGCCGGCCACGTGGGCTGGAGGTCTTCTGCTGACCATGCAGCAGGCCGTGAAGAAAGCCAGGGCTATCAGCAAAAGAAGGGGCCCGATGATGATGGGGGGGTTACCCGTCGGGATGAAAGTGCCAAAGGCAAAAGCTCCGACGAGGGTGATGTTTATGCCTGCCAGAAGGACGCAAAGGCCGCAGGCGCAGCACAGTGCCGGAGAGGGCAGGTTCTGGTGGTGCAGCGTGCGCTGCTCTGGGATCTTCCTGGGAGCAGATGCTCTGGAGGTTTTATCAAGTAGCACCATGTCTCAACTGAAGCCCCCAATCAGATGAAGCTTTGCATTACTTCAAATGGAGACGATGGCACTGAAGAAGAAATGTGAAAGATTTCAGAAGCTGAATTTAAAAAAAAAAAAACTTTAATGTTTCTTACATTCAGCTGCAATTACCATTATTTCAAACACATTATCACATATGAGATTTGAAAAGCCAAACACCAGTAAAGCACAATTTCTGACTCCCTACATAAAGCATAACTTTCTCTTCTCTCTGTCATATTTAGTGGTCATGCTGCCAGTTGTTTAAAAAAAAAAGACAGAACAGATAAAAAGACAAAACACCTCAAAGTCATCATCACCAACATTATCACGCACTCTTCTGAATCACTTACCTTCTATCAGACTCGCGGTCCCGTGGGCTATTTTCACGCCTTGTGTCCCTCGCATCGCAGGAGCTGCGGAGTGGATGTGATCTCTTCCTCCTGCAGGTGGACAGCAGACTGAACTGCTGCTGCGTTGCTTATCAGTCACCACTGGGAGCGCTGTGGAGTCCGCTAAACTCCCAGCCAAATGTATTATTGAATGTCTTGACTAAACAGAGTAACAGGAATGGGTGTTAGAAACGGGTGTAGATGATGGAGGGATGGTTATCTGACTAAGTAAATACCTAAGAAAAACTTGGTAAAAGTGAGTCTTTTGGTGTATTTTATGGTGTTTAAAAGACAACCTGTTTCTTATTTTTCTTCTGCTTTCAAAGAAATCTTAACAAGGACACAACACCTCAGAGGACTATTTAATGTGTGCAGGATGATCACTGCCTTTTATTGTCCCCTCACAATCTTCTCAGCCTTCATCCAGTAGGAAAAAAAAGCAAAGAAAAAAGACACTCACTAAATAGAAATCTTTGAGTTAAACTATTATCACTTTGATGGAAAATATTTACCTCAATGGCCATAGACAATTATTTAAAATGATGAAACAGACATTAAACAAGATGAAACGTTTCAGATCTTTTTATTGAGACCAAACCATGTCAATGAAAATTTGCTCCACACGTTACAGCTTTATGCACAAAGTCTAATTAGAGCTCAGTGGGACCTCCATAATGGCGTGCCAATTATTGTACATCATTTTGATGGCAGTCAAGCCAAGGAGGGAAACAAGGTCTTTCATGATTCATAATGCGAGTGTGTGAAGCCTTTAATATAGGTTGTTTCCTAATGTAGTCTCTGAGAAAATCTCTGTCGATTCCTGCCAGCCTATGAAGGCCCTTAGTTGCTATAGGGATAGGGTGTCCATGGCAACGGACTAAAGTAAGAGGATGTGTTGTTTAATGAACAACACATAAAGCTGACAGAATTAAGGGAAGTAGACGTGATATGCTGCCATCAGAGGGCTTATAAAAATCTAGACTATGTTCTCAACAGACAAAATAAAAATTATATTTAAAAAGAAAGAGCACATTATTAAAGTAAATGTCACATTTTTACAAACTCAAAATCTAAAACAACTTTTGTCACTCTCTCCATTGGCACACTCACAATACCACAAATACAAATCTTACAAAAACAAACACATACACACTTATAAAAAAGAAAAATAATTCCCATTTATCACAGTAAAGAATTTGCTTTTAATCTCACCATCAAGTGTAACATCATTAACAAACCACCTCGATTTGAATGAACGACTCACATTGCAAAACTAACGCAATTCTCACAGTTCAGTTCCTCCAGACTGAAATTATGCTCAGATACATATTACTTAAGACAATAAGAAACCAAATATGCCCTCTTGCAGAGGTGTAGCACTTGCAGGATTCAAAAACTGAAACGCAAACAGGATTGGTGATAAACCTAAAGAGAGCAATACAAATGTCAAATTCATACTGTTGGAATAAATGGATGTTTTACAACACAATACTATCCACTTTCAGGAAAACTAAAATGCTTATTTTAAAGTACATCAGTGCTACAGGTAGCTTGTGTTAAAGTGAAAGGTAGAAATAGCGAGAACTTCAATATCTCTGCACCACCCCAAAACTTTCTATGAATCTCACCTGTTCTCAGGTTGTTGTATAATTTAACAGAAAACCCAAACAGTAATACTGAGAGAAAACCTGGGTTCCTCCAGGTGTCAACCATTTCTATTCTTCATATATAAGTATAAATACACATACACACATGCTTTAAAAAAATTTACCTTTCTAAATTTATTTTAAAAGACTTTCCTCTAAGAGAAATAAAATCAAATGAAATGATATTGCATTAGTGTAGCAGTAGCTGGACAGCTGTGCTGCATCTGTATAAAGATGTTCAGGTAATGATATGAACTTCAATATAAACAGCTGGCATTAAGAGAGGTTTGTGTTGTTTTGAATCAACATAAGACATAAATAAATCTGTAAAGATTAAGTTAATTTCTAAAAGCTAAAGCTATTCTCAGGAAGCAGTCCTTGTTCAAAACTGAGGCAGATTAAAACTGTTTTCAGTCAGGAGGTTATTGCAGAGGATTAACTGTCCCCTGGTGCTCAAACGCTGTCTAGATGAAGAGATTACTGGCCACGGAGAAGAGCTTCAACACCAGTGACAGTTAGTCACCTGTGATAGTGTGTGGCTGGTCCTACAGGGCTCCCTGTGAAAACAAAACCACAAAAAAAAAAAAAAAAAAAAAAAAAAAAAAAAAGAGCAGGCAGCAGCTGAAATCAGTCAGAAAACGTGACAAGGGTAGTTGTGCTGGCCTTTCAAGCTGCAGGGTCATCAGAAGCAGGAGCAAAGTCCCTACTCCGGAGAGCATTGGACTGAGCTCGTCTGCGGGCCAGTCTGGAGTTGGAAGGAGGAGAAAGCCTCATGGAGCAAACGAAGGCTCCTGCGTCCTCTTGCTGCTCATCGTGTTGTGATAGCTGCCGGTTAAAGGCAATGGCTTCTGCTGCAAACTGGGTCAGGTCTTTGGTGCTGCTGTTCCTACAGCGAAAGAATGTAGATCATATGAAAGACATACGTGTGAAGCCTCAAGAAAAGCACTTCTCAATGAGGTTCCTCAAGAAAAAAAAGCTTCAGTTTGCTGAGGAACATTTCTGCATATATTATGTTTTGCGCCTTCCACCATTAAGATCTAGTCTTTCCATCAATACGTTTTTTTGTCCCTACTAGCAAAGGCATATTCCAAGGTGAAAACACCAGGATTCACTGGGCTCAAATCATGACAGAGTGATTCAGAAAGTACAAGACATTTTCATACATGGATTAGTCATCACAGAGTCCAGACCTAAGACCTTTATGAACTTCACCTAAGAACTTTATGCAACTCTCCCATAATCAAGACAGTGTCTTGACTATCAGAGTTATTATGACTGATTATTAGTCAATTTCCCTTTGAGGATTAATATTGTACCTTTGAACTAAACTGAATTTGAATCTTGGCAATAAATTAATTCAACTCAGCCAGAAATAAATGTTTGTTAAAGTTTGTCAAGATTACACAACAATAAATACTTGCTATAATAAAATCCAAAAGGAGCACCAAAGAAAATGGTGTACAACTTTTCTTTTGACTCAGCTGTGGATCTACAGATTTCAATAGCACAGTATTTCACTCATGCTTCTTTTCACTCATCCATCAATCAGCTGTTGCCCTTCTATGTTCATTGAAATAACTGATAATTCGTTTGGCTTATTACACCAGGATTCACTGAGCTCAAACAATGAAAGAACCAAAATCCTAGATCTTAAATATGCACCAAACTGTCTCAAACTGTATGAAGTTGTAAAACTTCAATATCCCTGCACTGTAAAAAATTTAAAATTTAAAAAAAAAAAAAAAAAAAAAAGGGCAAAAAGAAATTATTCACTCTCTTTCAAAAATTCACATACATTTGGACAAGCCCATTTCTTGCATTTGATTTCCCTTTAACTCCTAACAATGCATACATTATATTTCAAAATAACAAACCTCTGCAGAACATGAGGAGTTGGAAGACCTCTCTCTGGAGCATTCTGTTGAACAAAACAAAAAAAGACAACGCGTTATGTCTAGATAGCAATAGGGGAACAAGTTTTTTTTTAAAAAAATGCTATTTTGGAAAGATCAATTACAATGGTACCCACCCCCTGAACCCAGGGATGTTTAAGGACCTGAGCAGCACTGAGACGTAGAGTGGCATCTCGAACCAACAGCTTTGATATAAGATCCTTGGCGCCCTCTGTGATGTGAGCCCAATCCTTGTCTGGAAACTCATACTTGCCTTGCTGGATGCTTTCAAAGAGGTGACTCTGAGGACAGAGGGTCAGAAATCATCCTACAAGAACAGTTAAGCTGCCACTCTTTAAGAAATCCAAGTGTTGTGAAGTAAACAGGCACCTTCTCAAAGCAAAGAGAAGCCTCAAAGGTGAGAAAGTACCATCTACTACAGTAGCTGCTAACAGCCACAACTGATTTTGAGAAGAAGAAGAAGAAAAAAAAAAAAGTGGCCAGCATATTATTTACAGCTGATTTACTGTCTTGTAATTAACTTTGCGTCTTTAGTTTCATTCCACCTGAGGTAACAACACAATAAGTAATTATACTTTAACCCCCCCCAAACACACACACAAAAAAAATGTTCATCATTCAGGACAATGAGTGAAAAGTCTGTAATGTGACTGTTTTTTTAAGGCTGAGTGATGCACCTTCTCTACCAAATTAACAGGATAATAATGTAATATAAATTATGATTTCATAATCAATCTTAAGCCTGCATTAGTTGCCAAAAAAAAAAAAAACATGTTCCTATCCATCATTTCTTTTCACATTTAATTTTATAACAGTAAATGTACCTGACATGCCCTGCAAGTTTCTCCCCAATCCCAGCCGCAGTCTGTGCCACAGTGACCAATGAAGGGGGGACTTCCACTCAGCAGGATATAGAGGATCACACCAAGGCTCCATAGGTCACAGCGCTTGTCGTAGAAGGAGGCCTCATCAGTGAACACCTCCACCACTTCTGGAGCCATATACTCTGCTGAGCCACACTGAGAGGGTGGAAATTGAAAACACGCAAGAATCAGCCCTCTTTCCCTGTTAAATTAGGTCTGTATGAAATGCTGAGTCTGAACTCATTTACTGGTGTGGTGAGCTCTGGAGTTGTTATTGGTGTACAGGCACTGCTGAGCTTCACACCGCTTCCCAGATCAAAGTCACAGATTTTTACAGGCGATACCTGAATGGAAAGTTGAAAAAGAATACACACATTTTATACTGCCACAATTCAGAGGTAATTAAAACCTTTCTATCAGCTTTAAAGGCCAGTTACCCGATCAGTGTATTCACAGAGTATGTTCTCCAGCTTTAGGTCTCTATGGGCAATGCCTGTGCCAGAGCATATGGACACCATGATAAAGATTGTATTTAAAGGGAAAAGAAACAGTTGTTTCCTTTGTACATTGGTAGCTTGTTTATAACACTACGTACCCTTTGTGTGGAGAAAGTCAAGAGCTTGGGCAATGTCCTTGACTACTTTACTGGCTTCCAGTTCATCAAAGTGCTTTCGGTTTTGGATGTGTGTAAGAATAGAGCCTGCAGCAAAAGAAAAAAAAAATCTTTTGCAAAAACTGAAATAATCTGAACAACAACAAAAAAACTAAGTGAATGAGTTTAGATGACATAATTGTTATTTATTCATGCTTACCTCCACGCAGCTT
Organism: Zenarchopterus dispar; assembly: GCA_028564865.1. NCBI lineage: Eukaryota > Metazoa > Chordata > Actinopteri > Beloniformes > Zenarchopteridae > Zenarchopterus > Zenarchopterus dispar. Next base: position 14,872,057 of record JAOWBL010000019.1, on the reverse strand, counting down.
TTCGAACACCAAATAAAAGCAGGCGTCGTCTTCAAAGAACTGTATAAGTTCTAGAACATTTCTGTATAAAGATGATTTTAACAGATTATTATCCGTTTCATTTAAAGTTGTTTTTAGTTTTAGGAAGCAATGACTAAATGCACTTACTTGTTTCCTTGGCACTGGTAGAGAGTCTCCACTTCTCGAAATACTCTGCTGCGGCTGTGCCCAGCACTTTTTTCAATTATCTTTGTAATGCAGAATGCAGAAAGTTAGTTCCCCAAATCAAATCATGCTGAATTAGAAGCATCATTCTCTTCACCATTTTCATTTTTAGATACATTTCAAAGCTTAATCACCTTCACAGCATATTCCTGCCCATTTTGCAGGCTCACGCATCCTTGAACTTTAGCATATGCTCCCTGACCAAGTACCTCATCAGTCAGTTTATAAAGATCTGAAAAAAGTGGAAGTTTATGATGTGAGAAAATAACAGTTATGATTTTTTTTTTAAATTTACTTTCTGCATGGGTCTCACAACAGTTTTTGCTTCATTACCATCAAATGTGCCTGTGGAGCTGTCTGTTGCCCTAGTCCTTTTCTTTTTCTTTCTTTTAGCAGCATCTGGGATGTTCACTGGCTGGCTTGCCTCAATTTCTAAACCAGCCCAGAGGAGCACATATGCAAACAAATGAGTTAGTATCTGTAGAAGTGTTGTTCTACAAAAACATTAAACACCTTTACAGCTTGTCAAATACAGCGCAAGTACCTCCTGAGCCGTGGGAGAGGCGCTGCCTGTCTGCTGCACTGTTCCCATTCTCCTGAATTGCCCCACAGTTTTGGCCTGCTTGGCCCACAGCCAGGGAGTTCCCCTGTAACAGAGTGGAGGAGGCCACATGTAGGGAAAGTGTGAGAGTAACAAGAGAGGTCAGGGGGTGTTATACCAGAGAAAGCACTAGAATCAATGCAACATTTTCCCACTTTAGCTTGGTTGTTTATACTAATAGTACTTTTTTTTGGTGGGTGGGGGGTGTTGGGACAGAAAAGCCACTTGATGATAATGCAACAATGTGGGTCAAATAAAGTTATCTAATGCACTTATATGATTGTATATCTGCTTTTACAAATGTAGTCATTAGGTATCTTCCCCTGTGGCAACTTGCCATGACCATGTGCTGATGAGAATACAGGAAATGCTAGCACTGGTCTAACATTACACTGGGCATTACCAGAAGTATTTACACAATCAGTGACAGTGCATGACTCATGGAGAATGATGAAACTTTTATCTTTCATAGCAGTTAACCTTGACATTTTCCAGACTACTTTATGTCAGCTCATAATAGTATAAACACGTTCACGGAGTGAAATCACAAATAATAACAGAGCATAATCAAACCTGTAGAGATTGCTGGATGGTTTGCAGCTCCGTCGTAACCCTGTGCCTCACCATATCTGCCAACTGAGAGATCATCACAAATAGACTCAGTGAGTCAGGAGAACACAGCTGGAGCATGACTCTATGTAACGACAGCCCGATAAAAAACGGAAAGAAATCAAAATAAAAAATTTAGCTCCGGTAAGCCATCAATCATCCATGTAAATGTAACTTCACGTCTATCAAAGAGCAGTTTCTGTTATAGTTTTATTCAATGTCACATCTAATGAGAGCTGGAGAAAACACTGGAAAGCCAAGTTAACAAACAATAGCAACTCCGAGCTTTAAAGGCAAACGTAGCTAGTTGACATGAGTAATAATGACAACAACAAAAAATCACTATTACCATGAAAGTGCAATGTGTGATAAATTCCCATTAGCAAAGCCTGAAACCGTCTGTTATTGTCGTTAGCCTGTGGAAGCTAGTTAGCCCGCTACCATGAACACTTGTTAGCTTGTACTGGCAAGTATTATCAATTTGTTTATCTGCTATTAGAAGAGAATGAAAATAAAATGAAAGCATAAATACAGTTACCCCTCTAACCTGAATTCCAAACCAGCCAAATCTCTCCTGTCAAAGCCTCTGGCAGCTGATGTTAGCTCCCATTGCTAACTGAGATCAATCAGGCCGACAGCCAGTGACGCGCACGGCGGGAAACACATAAACAGACGTTTGCTCCGCCTTCTCCTAAATTCCTACCTCTTTCATTGGATTAGAACAAGCCTACCCCTATTACGTCACTTGGCTTGAACTGCCGCCACGCCTCATCCACGTAGTGGGAAATTTTTGAGCCTGATGTAATCAGTCTTTCATTTTTCAAATACTTTCAAAGGCTTTAACTATTTTAAAAGGTTAAAACCAACACAAGGTATCAATTACGCTTCAAATAATACGGCTGTCTTTTGTTTAACCTTACCCAGTCTACTTCTGTAGAATAAGATCTTATCTATGCTTTCCATCTCATATTTCTTGTGTGTCTACATAGAAAAAATTAAAGACAGAGCCTAATAAAGTTCAACACATTATTTTATGTCTGTCATCAAATTTGAACAATAAAAATATAATATATAAAATACTCACAATATTCAAGCACTGTATATAAAATCACATAACAAATTCACATGCACAAGAGGAAAAAAAAAACAATACATGAAATGCAGAGTGGTGCTGCAGTCTAAACCAACACGTAATATAAACATTTCACAGCACCATAATGACTGAAGATAAGATCTTCCATGAAGATACAGCGCCACCATGAGAAGAAAATTTATTAGATGTGCTTGGAAAACCAGGTATAAAGTTGAGCATAAATCTTTTCCTATTTTGGAGGGTTGTGACACTGATCTTCTCTCATGGGGCTCAGAAAAAGTCATAAAGTAAACTCTTTTGTCCACTTGGTATTTGCTCAATTGCATATCTTCTCTGTCATCTCTCTCTGTAGGAAAAGAAAACAAATTACATGTTGACATATCAAATATACTGTATATGTATTGTATAATGAGATGAATATGTGAAATTACACTTTCATTGTCAAGCATAACATCTCTTGTTGTCATAAGGAAAGTTGTTGTTCCTCTAAAAGACCAACAACGGGAACAACTGCCCTTATAACTGAAGATGGAATAGTAAAACAGACCTTTTGTTTACAAGATATATGGTTTCACAGTATGCCGACATAAGTGTTTCTTCCCTATTTCATTTTGCAGGAGGAGTTACACTACCCAGCCCTCATAATGATGATAAATGAAGCCTTTTGTTGACACTTGAGTCATTATTCTCCATTTAGCCACATGCAACTGAGGTTTTCAGCTGGAAAACAGCAACAACTATATGAAGTCTTTCATTATTACATGACTGCACAAAGTCAATGAATCCTACTATGAAGCTTGCTGCTTCACAGCAAGTTATTTTTTCTAAGGAGTTATGTTTCTTTCATGATGGAAAATTGGATAGAAACCTATTATTGTAGACAGAAAACAAATGGGAAGGCAGAGTTATTGCTTAGGTTCTCTAGAAATTTGCTCTTAATATCTGTTGCAACGTATGTGTAAAATATAATCCCACGTGCCATTCATGTAGGATTATAGATGGCAAGATACTAGATATTCCACACCAAACAAACATTTATGAGAAAGCTCCAGATAACCATCCAATTAGACATCATCCATCTCTCCTATGCTCCAACATTTCACCCCCACAAATCTAAGGTCCCTTTCAAGACTCACCAGGGGCTCCAGTTCAGAGTTATCAATGAGGCTGAACTCTGAGATGAAGTAGTAGTAGTGTTTGTAACAGGTATTAATATGGGCCTCAGCACCCATGCTGCAGATGCTGTCAAAGTGATGGATGTAAACATGCACAAACACCCTGAAGAGACGGCTCAGAATCTTCTTACACACCTGCTGGAAGTTCTTTGGGAAGGGTACACCTAAAGGGGAAAAATGAAAAAGACATGAGTGGATTTTTCCCGGAGAAATCATTTAATTTAAGATGAAACAATCATATTGTACCTGAAAGATTTTGTTTAGCAGCAATGTAGTATGGGTAGTCAGTGAAAATTCTGAGCACTATTTTAGCTCATTTGCTATAGGCTGATAAATATATAATTTAAAGATCTATAATATATTGTATAAAAACAATGGTCTCATTGAAAGACACCTCAGTAAAAAGGAAGACTAATGCATTATGTTGACAAACTGACCAAAGCCCCTAACAGAATTACTTGTCTACAAAGATTTAAGTAAAGGTGCAGTATCTCCAAGGTACATGAAGTTTTTGTTGAAAACCGTTGACTTATTAAATAAAACAGGGACTAGACTGACTATAAAAAGGGCTATGAGCATCCCTGCACTGTTCTCGCTTCTGTGTGTGTTATTCCCCCCTCAGCTCCATGTATGGGATAGAGGGCACATAAAAGAAAAAACAAGAGGGAAACAAGCTAACCAAGTTGTTGAAGACTAACGCACAGACAAAAGTCATTCAAACCTGTCTGAAGTTTATGGTTTTCATCTCACCTAATCCCTGTGCCTCTGTACTACTAAAGAAAACCAGACTCCCGCTGAGAGGTTAGTGCACAAGAAAGTGAGATGCCAGGGGCAATATGCATACAGGGAGGCCCTAGAGTGATGCATCCACATGGTTATTTTAGTGAGAGTGCAAACTGCTGAGCTACCCCTGGTTTATTCAGGGAATCCTCACCTCTAATAAATGTTAATTGTCATATCTGGAATTAGCATAAAATAAAACCACTTCTACTCTAAATGCCAGCACTGTTTTGTAATTAACCTCTTAGTGAACTTAATCATCCCATTTGAAAGCTTAATGAAGGAGAACAGCATCGGACCCCCAGACTGTCACCTCAGCACTGATGCAGCGCATCAGCCATCACTGCAGTTGTCAGTCATTACTCAGGTTACACACTCAACAACAGCCTGCACGACTTCATTTGTAGACTCCTCACACACACCTACTCTGGTGGGGAAGATGTCTTCATTATTGATGAGTGACTCTATCCAGTCCATCAGCAGATTCATGTACTTGAGAGCTGGCAGCTTGGTGGGTTTCTTGTAGTCCTCGCCATCCTGCCATCTGTACTCGTACCTCAGTCCCCCAGACATGATGGGACACGTACGCTCAGTGCAGTATTCACTCACTGTGCCATAGATCAGGTTGATCCTGTTAAAGAAATCCACCACATGAACCGCAATCCAGTCATTGAGGTTCTCTCCCTCCGGTAGCTGAACCACTTTTCTCAGGTCCAAGCCCGACTTGAGCGAGGCTTGGGCCTTTTTGTAGAGTTCGAAGCGCTGCGTGCCGGGCTCAAAGCGCTTCCTCGGCCTGAATGTTTTGTCTTTGCTGAACACTTGTCCAAGACACAGTGCCATTGAACAAGTCGATTCCCCTTATGTGAGGGGAGAATAGGCTCGCCACAATATTAATTAGGTTTGACTTTGTGACCTTGCTGAGAGGGGGAAACAAGCTGATTGAAAGCAGGTCACAGGAGGTCAGTGTCTGTCAGGTAGAGATTGCAGGGAGCTCTTGTTTCAGTTGGTGGGATGCAGTCTGTGAAGCAGAAAAAAACAACAGAGGTTTTGGGTTTATCTGACCAAAACAGCAAAAGAAAAACTAAACCATATACATATTGTCAGACTGTGGACAAAGCAGTTTAGTCAAAAAGGCATAAAAGCCAAACATTTTCAGAAAACTAAAATGAGTCATACGAGTGCAAGTACAATGCTGTACATTACTGTTGTTATATGATTTGAATGCACCACTGTCAGCAGTGTAGACAGAAACTGCTGTCAAACCAAAATGGGCCTTTTAATGCCTCTTGTGCTCCATGTGGTCAAAATGACCTAATCACAAGACTTTCAGTCACACCAGTGAATAAAAATAGCCTAAATTTACTGAAGCAAGAGGCAGGCCAGTGGAGCCCAGTTTAATTGGGGAAAATGAGTCCCACAGTGTGTCTCACTACACATGAAGCAATTCTTAAGAGCAGAGAGAAGTTTCCTCAATGAAATGATCTCATGACAGAAAACGCTTTAAACTTGGTGTTGAAAATACTGAACTAATGGAAAACAGATGATCAGTCCCTTCTTTGGAATATGGATATGAAGCACAGTCAATAGCTGGCCGATTCTTTTTTCCTAAGCTGTTATCCAGATGGCAAATAGTATAAGCTAATTAGGACTATAACCTAATAATAAATACACAGGTTATTCTGATTGTTTGAATTATAAAGCTTTAATAGTCAACATAATTAGGGTTGTTTACTTTGTTCATTTAAGAATTTCATTTTAGTACCTTGAGCACACATGTTGCCTGCATAGATCTGACACACAGGCAAACTCAAGGCAGTGGTTGCAACATGATACTATATCCGCATTTGTGTCATGAGTTCCATTTTGAACAACAGACCTCTCCATTTCCTGCGGCTGCTTTTCTGAATCTACTGTGACCTAAATAAGCAGAAGTTTTTTTTGTTTTGTTTTGTTTTTTCTTTTTCCAGAGTCATCTGTAGACATGACAGACTAAGCACCAGTGCTGAATCTTGGAGTGACTCTTTTGTTGCTTCATTTATGAAACTCATGCTCCACAAACACGGCAGATGTCTGTTAAGTTTTAGCTTGCCTGAGTTCTGCTCTTAAAACTGGAAATTTTGACTGGTAATGCAAAGAGAAGTAATTGCACAGAAGGGATGTCCTTTCTTTCTTATCCCTTGGATCTCAGTTCAGAGCTCGCCACTAGTGGTCACAAGATACTGCTGAATGGGTTCATAACAAAAAGACTTCTCAGAGGGCACTGTCACAGTTTCACTTGGAGACACAGGGTGACACTGCCTCTGCCAAACATGAAACTCTGACACCATTGTGTTTTTTCTTTTCTTTTTTTTTTTTTTTTGTTTTAAATAAACATAAGAGGACATCATGTGACATAAAATGACTTGAATTACAACCACTCTGCATCTCTCAACATGCCTCAACAGCATCAGACTGAAGCATGTCTGATCACGTACTGTGGCAGACCCTCCTCACCTGATTTTCTGGTCTTTATGGAATTTACTACTAACCTTGAAGACTCACAAAAGACCTAAAACCCATACACATAAACAAGAAAACATCTGGCAGCGCTAAGGAGCTAGAAAATGAAACAAGCAAAGTACACAATGGAAAAACTTTATGCACTGTACCTGAAATCCTACTGCACAGAGTTTGGAATGTGTCAGAATTGTAGAAAGTTCATGGGGGATTGAACTCCCCGCAGATATCAGCTCCAGCTTTTCTGACCCTCTGGCTCCTCTGAATCTTTAATCTTTGCTGGTTGCTAACAGTCCAAAAGGCTCAATCTTCTCTCTGGAGTACAGACTTCACAGTCAAAAGAGGGGAAAAAAATTGTTTGGCTTCTCTTCCAGTGAATGATGTCACATCCTGACTTTGTCTATTGCTGCTTTGCTATCTGTGTGCGTGTGTGTGTACTGTATGTGTCTGCATGTTGGTGTGTTTGCGGAGAACCAATAAAATGAAAGAGAAGGAGGACTGGAAAATGGCCTTTCCAAACCGAGGCTCTGCCCTCCTTCCTTACTAGCTTTTTTTTTTCTTTTTCTTCTTCTTCCTTCTTTGTCATCCTATAAGCAGAGCAGCCAGCCCACTTATCTCAGCAAGCCCGGCCCTTCTGGTAAAGGTCCTGAGAAAACAACCCTTTCTCTTTAGCTACATGTAGGACAGAGGGAGCAAGAGTGCCCACAAATATTTCTGGATGTCTGGCAGGCGACATGGCCATTTTTGTGAAGTCTCAGTAACATATTATTAAAATTCCTGACCTTTTACAGACACTGTCATGGAATTTACAATATAGACAGAAAAAGGCCACTTGCTCTACAAATCAAGATTTAAACTGCAAGCAAATAATGTGTTTGACTGAAACTATCTACTTTCCTTAAAACTACAGAGGCTTACTGTTTTAGGAAAACAGACTTGAACGAAATGAATGCCACTGAAGTGTGGTGAGTGTCCATTTCTGTGTTTGTGGGGGTTTGGTGGTTACAGGATGAGATGACAGTTTGACATTCAGGTTTGTACCATTTGTGCTGTATGCAAACGTAAGGTTGTGCATTTAGCTGCAAAATGGTAGATTTTTTTCCCCCCATAATTTTAGAATAATGATAGAATTTCTCTTTTTTCTGAGAAATGTTTAATGACTTCAAAATCAAAACAAATACTCAGATAGCCTAAAGTGACTGTTGGCTGAAACAGCTTGGAGAAATGCTCATGGTTGATGTGTTTACACTAGAAGTTTCTGTCTAGCTAACTGGAAAAGGAAAAAAAGGTACCAGAAACAACAAATAATCATGGACTTTCACGAGTCTGCTTCATCCTTGGGTACGATGTCCAGACACTTGAAGGTCCCACATTCATCTGTTCAAACAATAATACACAAGTATAAATGTGATGGGAGAAACCAGTCATCGTACTGTTCAGAGAAGAAACTGCTTGCTTGGTTTATCTACATTTTTGGAAGTGTTTCTTATGGTCTGAAGGGACTAAATCCATGCTTGGAAAAACAAGAGTTAAGCTTGCAGCCCTCAGAACACTATCCATGAAGAAAGGGGGCTGACAACATCACGTTTTAGACTTGCTTTGCTGGAGGAGGGATTGGTGCCTTTTAACAAATATACAGCATCAATAGGAAAGACAATTCTGTGAATACAGTAAAACAAAATTTTAAGATATCCAAATTTAACTCATATTTGAATGCAAACACAGTACCTGTCAAAGGTACTGTGTTTACTCAGGGAAAATAAATGGGAAATTATTCTAAAACCTTTGTAGGCAATATAAAAGTTTTAAGATTTTCTTTAGGTATACCCATCTGTGACGGGGACAAAAAAGAAAAAAAAATAGGAAAATAAAGGATTGCAGTAATCCAATACATCCACTAGGGGTCACTACGACTGTTAGTATTCCATTTTAAGACACAATAGTCCAGGCATTCAGGAAGTTATAAGTACAGTAAACATCCCTTTTCCAGGCCAGACAGGGATGTTCAAATGGATCTCGGTGTTGTTATTTAATAGTAGTGTACTCAGTTATTAGTATAATATTCAGTGTACTGCACAATCTGTGAAGAAAGTTTCACCAGCTGAAATGAGAGTGGTCAGATCATACTACATGACTACACAACTAAAGTCAGAATACAGTGCTGAACTGGGAAACAATAAGTCATATTTAAAAAAAGTTTGTTTAGGTAAGTTAGAGTTGAACAGTTTTGGTCTTTCCCATCCATGTCAATATAACTAATAAGTCAATTTTCTCACTGTGAAAATTAGCTATAAGTAATTGAACTCATACAAAGTCATTATGTCAAAGTAATGTCACAGACTTTGTTAAATAATGACTGTTTTGGGGTAGAAAGTGAATCCAAGTACAGCCTATCCTAACAACAGTAAGCAATGTGAAAAGAAACCGTTATAGTCCAGTTTAATGTGAACAAAAGAGACAAAGTAAGTTTCTGCTGTCAATAAATTTTAGCTAAGAAGTTCTGCAAATACATTAGATGTACTTCTTTATGAAAAGCTTTTAGATTCATTTTATATATTAATACATTTCCTGTCAAGAACTTCAAGAAAGAATAGTTCAGGTATTTAAATTATCTTCAACTTAAACGGAGGCAAGCCGTTCAACTTCTGTAAAACTACAAATGTTGTCAATAAATTCCTGTGGCATTCCACAGTAGAAATGGAATTTCATTCATAATTTAAAAAATGTGTCCCAACAGTGATGACTCAGAAAAAAAGGGAGAAAAAACTGGTGAATCAAGGCAAGACAAATGTACAATAAACTAATCTTGCTGATGCCCTTTGCTCTATATTTCTCTTAGTGTGACAGTAATCATGAAAAAATGTGACACAGGAGGAAGTGGAACCAGCCAACCCCCCCATATAGTACTGTATGTTCCCATTTTTCATTAAATTCATGCCTTAAATTCTAACTGTCTTAGTTGACAACATACCAGAAATGTAAAGCTTAAAATAAATGATAAAACACTCCCCTCTAACTTTTGTAGTCCAAAATTTGAGCATACATGTTTGCGGATAGATATGCAAATGTAAGAACAAGTGAATCCAACATCTTTCGAGTATTTAGGATCAAGTTGTGTGAAAGCAGTTCTGTCTCCTAAGTAACTACACATAGATTAATGATTATGTGAGATAACTGGAAAAGATGTTTTAGTTCTTTACATGTGCATGATTTATAATCACGAGAGAAATGCTGGTTTCTGACATCTATCACAACTTTGTTCCAGACATGCCATTGCCTTACTGTCTCCCTTCATTATCTCTCTGTATCACCAAACTGCTCATCACGACCTAAGTGATAAGAATGGTTTACGTCTTCCTATGTAAGACTAAATGTTTCTGCTGTTTGAAAAAAGGTACAAGTGGACTTTAACCTCTTAGCATCACACTATGTTGAGCAAGAACTTAACTAAGTAAAATTACCTTGTTTAATTATTTCGCTGTATTCCTGAAGTGAACCTGGTGGAACACAAATACCAAAGATGTAATAAAATGTGCTGCTGCTCAGGCGTACTTTCAGCTTACTAATATATTATTTATAAAAAATTATTTTCAGATATTTTAGCAAGCTACATAATTTTCACAGTTAAGGTATCATAAATTTACTTGGACTCTATTTGGTATCTTTATATGAAAACAACAAAAACTGAATAATTTCTGTGTCATTTTGACATTTGGAATTAATAATTTAATGTCAAAATAAAATACTTTAAAAAATCATCTAAAAAAAAAAAGAACATGTCTCAGAGCATCATCAGTTCGACAAAAGTAAAGTAACTGAAAGTGAAGTACATTTTTCCGCAGTGAAACATCTCTGATCGATTTTGAGTTTGTGACATCCGTCTCTTGATAAAGTCGGAGAATTTTGTCCATATTAAGGGTCTGACTGACTCACGCGCCACAGTTAAGGAAGGAGACTCCACCTTTTTTTTTTTTTTTTTTTTTTTTCTTTTGTGGCTCCATCAAAGGGGTGGCTTCAGCTTCAGGGGAAGATTTAAGCGGAAAGGAAGAGGAAGCTCGGCTAACTTCACACAGACGCTCACCTTATCGCCCGGCTTTCGAGAGACTGCGGAGGTTTCTTTCACCGAAAGTGAGTACCTTTTGGCTCCGGTTGGCACAGTTTCAGGGACAACTGAAGCGTGTTTGTGCTTCGTGATGTTTTTACTTTTAGGTTCGTTTTTTTGGGGTGGGGGGGGAGTAGGAAGCGCGCGCGCGCTGTCAGTTTACGCAGCGTCTTCATTAGTTGAATAAGGCCGATATATATATATATTTTTTTTAAAACTTTGCTTTTTGCAAAGGCTCTTAAAAGAAGTGGAAAAACAGTGTTTTTCATTATTTATTTTATTTTATGTTTTTAAGTTAGGCGTCACCCCTGACCTCATGTCCGGTGTTGTGTCAAACGTCACAACTTGTGCTTGTCATGTTTAATTTGCATATTAAATAGCTTCGTTATCGCGGCTAGTAACGTGTTGCTGATGGGCTGCCATGTACACCTGTTTGTAGACAACGGTCTCTTTGACAGCTACCCATTGTCTGTACTTTAAAGGTAATATTGCCTATGATGCTTCTCTGGCTCAAAATAGCAGTGATACAGATGTTCGTGTAGGCAACGGATGGTCGCTTTACAATACTTGATCAAAACTTCCACTCATGTTAGGATTCATGTACTGTTTACCAACCAAGTAAAACCCAGACGCTTAAACATATGGTGAACGGTAGTTTTTTTTTGTGATATTCCTAAAAGTGCTAGGTTAAGTGTTTAATAATTTTAATCTCAAAGTTAAAAGTCCAAGGAGACTCAATAGTAGTATTGTTACATACACTATAGTGCATGTATAGAAGCTGCACTGTCACTGGCTCAACATGGCTGGATAACAAATTTAGATTTTATTATGTAATGTACTGTGTCGTATTTATTTTCCAGTCCCTCTAAAATGCATGCAGGGCCTTGGCTATCTTAAACTAAAAGGAAAGGTATCCTAATATCATTGCAAACATCTAAGGAGTTAGTCTCCTTAAAAAGAGTTAAGTCTGTGCTTGATCCTGAAGGAGGTCACACAGAATACTGACTTTTGCTTGTTCAGTTATTTTGTTTCAAACATTGTGTGTAGTCTATGTGTGTGTGTACACCTTACTGAGGTCAACCAATACAGGTTTTTTTTTTCCTTTGGCAAATGTTGGTTATGTTAAGAAAAAAAAGGGCTAATAATCAGTTAGGTGATTAACTGGTTCCCTCTAATATGATCAGTATAATTTCTGTTTTTTGAATTTTAATAGATTGAAAAAGTAAATATGGATGGTCTCTTAAAACTTTGATAAAATAACAAGACTAGTGGTGCCTAAGGCTTTTGCACAGTATTTCATGTAATGCATTGGCACATAGTTGTGCCATCCTCTTTAGAATATGCACACATCAGCGGTATTAAGCAACCACACAGTTCTCGGTTCAGAGGTAACTAATTTAATTTTCATGAATAAATTTGTGAAAGATTTTGACACATACTGTAAGTAAAAGATTTTTTAAATAACTTTTTCCTAATGGGGAAAAAGAAAATATGTTGTTATGTGCTGTGAAAGTTGCACACAGAAAAATCATCTGTTTTCTACACCAAGATCAAGCAGGTTATTTGTTCTTAAACTATCCGTCATTGATGCTTTTGTTTTCACACAGTTCTCCATAAAGTTGGATTATGCATCACTAACTGACTGTTGACTATGCAAACATTATCCTCAACTAACAATAGGGAGAAAAAGGCAGGGTCTCAAGGTCAGTCTGATGTAGCCCAGGTGTATCTCTGTTAATAATGTAAACAGTGAGGCAGCACTGTGACTTTCATTGTATCTACGTCACATTCTGTTATCACTCCATCAGCCTCCAATGTCAACATCCTCTCAGAAGGGCTCCTATATTAAAGATAGTAGAACTGATGTTAAAGTATAAGCCTCAGCTGATATACTGACATTAGCTCTTTTTAAACTTGGCTTTTATCAAAGTGTCCTTCAGTCTGAGTTCAGTATGTTTTTGTTTTAGTTGCACTAACCACAGGTGACCTCAGACCTTTCCTGTTGGTCTTTTAGGACTCTGTAAGGTAGAGGTGAAAGCAAGTTTGTAATTTCCCCAGTATTACATTTTAAAGGACAGTGTTTTATTTATTTATATATATATATATATATATATATATATATATATATATATATATATATTTATATATAT
>JAOWBL010000019.1:14841896-14858747 GCA_028564865.1 Zenarchopterus dispar | reverse complement strand
AACATGATAACAACCACCCAATTATGAGGTTCTTTATGATCTGACAATTATTTCAGAAATTTGGACACTTGATGGACACTTGATGGTGTGTCTTATTTTTTTTCTGTCTCAGTTTTCCCTGTCTGTTAATCAGCTACATGTTTTTATAATAACTTTAGATATTAAGCTGATTCCAATTATTTAAGAAATGGCTTATAATTAGCTAGCTAGCCAGTAAATTGGTCTATGTCTACTTGATATACTGTCAAGATGTAGAATAATGCTGCTGACACTGAAGTAATTTTGATCATTTTTATAATCTGTCAGTAGAGATTGCAGACAGATGCAGCTCAACTAATTGGTTGACACCTGTTTTTTTTTTTCTTTAATATATATCCTAGTCAAGTGAACACATCATGTGCATATCAGTGCATATACTCATGCTGCTATTGCATGTTTTCAGTATGGATGTTTTTATTGAATTGGAGAGACTCATTCACACTTTGACACTTTGTCAATCCCCTGGGGACTCTAGGAAGGGTACCACTGAGGAGCACAGATGTTGTCTGCTGCATGGGCCACTGCTTGTTTGTCTTGTTCTCCACGGTAGGCTTTTGCCTACAAGACAAATGGCTCACTTGCGTCTTGCTGTACATCAAATGATCCTACTCTCAGCAGGTTGCTTTTAGGTTTAATGGACTTGACATCCAGGTGTACAAGGAGGCCGGGTGTGAGGCTCCCATCCCAGGACTCTCCATCTCAGTTGTGCATGGGCTGTCCATCGTGCGAGTCCGGATATCCAGTTCAGGCACAGGTGCTCATGCTTTTAACTCGTGCATTCATGGCCCATTATTCGCACTGAAGAAGAGAATATCAGAGAGAAAAATCAGTCCTCCATACAGCTGTTTCTGTAAGTTTATGATATAATAGTGGTTACATAGACATTTTGAATTTTATGGCCTGGGTGACTGTAAGAGGAAAAGAAAGTTAACAATTTACAATGTGGTATAGACTTTTACATATTGCACAACATGGAACATTATGGTTTAAAAGTGACAGAGAGAGAAGACCAAAAATGTTAATTATGATTAATATTTTATTAGAAATGCAAAGTTAAAGTAGAGCAATGAGATTTGTCATGTATAGTTCTTATAAGTGAAATTGATATTGATACATCAAAACCTTACAAAAAAAGAAGCTTAATTATCCCACTCGTTTCTGCACAGAGTAACCTAATATCGGTACAGGAACACAGTGACAAACAAGTCATTTTAAATGCTGCTGAATATCTGGGACAAGTGCTTTGATATATTTGTTGTATACACATTCTGGAATCAAGAAATTATTTATTAGCTTTTTACTCTTTTGATTTAGGTTATTGTTCATATTAATAGTATTAATAAATATAGTGGTTAAAAATAACGTTTTGATGATTTTAATTCATTTGGCACATGCCAAGTGTGAAGTATCACCTGTTTTTTTTTTTGTTTTTTTTTGTTTTGTTTTTTCTGCTCCTCTACATTTATGACTTTGCAAGGTTACACTCTGCTCATACTAAAGAGAGCATAAAATCACTTGTTTAAAGTTTTCCTCATTGTTACTCCTTACTGTAACAGGGCGTGAATCAAGATGCAACCTTTGAATGAGTTTAGTTTTGATGATTATCGCATTTATGTCAAGCTTGTCTGGAGTCGAGGGTTAACTATTTTTGTGACTTTTCATAATTGGCATTTGAACGTCCTTCCATTTTCACTTCATGTGTCTTGCATAATACAGTTGAAATAAGACAATTTCATAGAACAAGAAGACTA
Source organism: Zenarchopterus dispar (assembly GCA_028564865.1). Classification (NCBI taxonomy): domain Eukaryota; kingdom Metazoa; phylum Chordata; class Actinopteri; order Beloniformes; family Zenarchopteridae; genus Zenarchopterus; species Zenarchopterus dispar. The sequence goes on along the minus strand of JAOWBL010000019.1, from coordinate 14,856,957 downwards.
TCTTGCACAACATATCTGTCGACAACTATAGCCTCAGATCATGCTTTTTGTAAGCTATGTTTTAGTGTTCAGAGGGGGGGTCTGAAGTGCCTTCACCACTCCCACCGTTGCCCCCACCCCCCTACAAAGATCCAGGGTTACAGGAAAAACCTGCTCGGTCAGACACAGATCACAAGAAAGACTTCACTTATTGATAAGCGTGTGTGCGTGTGTGTGTACAAGATTTTCAGATCTTTGATTTTTTTTTTTTTTTTTTTTTTTTTTTTTTTTTTTTTAAACAGACATGTTACACTCTTAACACAGACTTTAGATCTGGGGTAGATGTGCTTTGGGTTTTATTTTACTGTTTCAGACTGCTTAAATTGAATGGCTGAGTGAGAAAACGGTCAAATGTTATTAATGTTGTCTTGCAGATTAGTGTCAAATATCTAGCTTGATCACAAATAGTTTTTAAATCATGGGTTGCTTTTTTTTCTTTTCTTTTTTTTTTTAATCCAGTTGAATTTACAAATTTGTTGACAATGTAAAAGAAATCACATGGATTATGACTTCCCCATGTCGTCTGTGTAAGAGGTTAGGAGACTGTTAGTATTATGTTCCTGTTTGGGGTGGGTGGGGCTGTGAGTTTATAATGAGTGATTTCCTATTGGTCAGAACAAAACCTCTTTACATAACCTTCACTGAAAAATGTTAACTATTGTCAGCATTAAGAAATGAGTATTTTATTATCATGAGTCATCTATTTCATTTTTTTTTTTTTTTTTTTTTTTTCGCTTGTCATAGGTTTCACTATCCATCTCTCTGGGCAAATGGTACCATCTAACATTTTTGTAGTAGAACGGTAAGAGTAAGTTTGGAAATTATTTTTTGAAATTTCATCAGCTATTACACTTGATGGAGGCCCTTTGAGTCGTGACATTGTCTCTGCCGAACTGCAGAGAAAGAAATGGAAGCCAGTTTTGCTTCATGGGTGTAAGCCGTGCAAAGATCCGGCGAAGGCGTAACAATGACCCCCTTCATGATAACGGACCGCACTGATTTCTCGCCCTCTCCCTGTGAATAATATCATCAGCCCACCCCCGAGAGAAAACTTACAGGGCGACTCTGGAGCTGTGGGTTTCAGTGAGTGCAGGGTGTGACCAGGAAAACAATGAGGAGGGTGAAATGTGGCTAGTTGAAGTCAGGGCGGCGGTCGTTGTATCTAGTCTCTTTTTGCTTTAATGGGTTTTGTGGTTTGGGTTTAAATTTGGGGCAAACCCTATTTCTCTAAACCCAGTTGCGCTGTCCCACATGGATACTCCTACACACAGCACTCACTCTTCTCCCTCTCTCTTCCTCTTTTGCTCTCTCTTTCTGGCTCTGCCTCTTTCCTCCCTCTCCTTGTGAGAGTGAGTTATTCATCCACTCTGTGAGTCAGAGAGGGTGGGGATTTGGAAGACTGCTGTACCAGTCACACTTTGACAGTTTACTTTCTCATTCCCTTACCCCCGTCTCCGTCTCTCTCTTTCTTCTTTTTTTCCCTTTTTGCCGCTGCTCACCCGCCCTTAGAGTCTACAGAGGGGCTTTACTACACCGATTTTAAGGGGAAATTGTGTTTTCATCAAGGTAAGTTTCTTAGTGTTGAATAGAAGATGAACTAACTTGTTTGAAGTCTTCTTGCATGCTTGTATTTTCTTGGGTAGTGTTTCTGTTCTTCTTTGGGGTGCTTTCATATAAAATTTCCTTTGTAAAAGATACATTTATAATTCTAAATGGTTCCTGGCAACATTTTAATGATTTTTTTTTCTTTTTTGCCCCCTTTCCTTAATCTGTACTTCAATATGTTCATCATTAACTTCTAACTCGTGAGTGCGAGCTCCCTTTTTCCATCCCTATGATTCATTGACATGACTCTTGGGCAATGTTCCCCCTCCTTTCTGCCGAGTCTCTCCTTGACAGATGTAGACCAGCCACATTGTGAAATGAATGGCTGGTTATGTTGGGGCATGTTGTGTGTGTGCTTTGTATTTTAGTACTTTTAACACAACTTTATTGCAGATTTGGTTAACAGAAGTTGCTGTGAGTTAGTGATGTAACTCATTTCTGCTGAGAAGGTACAGAGGGCATTCACTAAGGTGCTTAAGCAGTCACATGCCCACAGCTAAATTGCATCACTGTGTCATGGGAATATTTGCAGGCACTTTTTAGACCCACCTCTCACAGTTGTGGGAAAGTTCTTATCCTCGTGTGGAGTTATTGCAGTATAGCAGATGCAGAAGACTGCTTACAAACCAGTTTAAAGCGTGCCCACCCAGAATCCTGAGGTCATCCATGAGCCTTTAATTAGTGGAGATTAGAAGCAGTTTGGTGTCATTATATGAGTTTACAGATAACTACATAGAGAGGCATTTTCCGTTGACTCTCGTGAAATGGTTGTTGTAGTCTCACCAAGCTGAGATGGAGGATTTCTTTTTTTTTTTTTCTTTCTTAAATATTCTATCTTCATCTTCATCTTGATCTCAGGATGCAGACAGGCTCCCTATTCTTGACGGCGTTCAGATCACGAGATTATCCCCCTGACTTGCACAATCATAAAAGTCCACAGCAAAAGAGTCACATGCTTCATATTCACACAAACTGAGAGGATTATTTTCAATTAAAACTCCCCAAAAAAAGTCTTCCTGACTTTTTATGTTCTTGCTGGACATTTGGTTACAAGTCATGTTTTGTATTAAACATGAAAATCTCAGACATTACCAGATGAAAGTTCCACCTAAACAATTTACTGAATGCAAGATCAACCTTTTTTAATTAAGTTGGGTTTTCTTTCCTCTTCAAGTGAGAGAAAATCTGACGAAACAGCTTGTTTACATAATCTGACACTATGTATTTCTCTGTAAAGTCATGATGCTGGGGTGTGGATGTGCCTTCATTCATAGTCCAGCCCCGTCTCCGCCTTTCACTATGTCAGCAGTATTTGAGCTGCAGACTTGTTTGCTTATTAAGTAACTTTTTGTCTGTTTTTTTTTTTATTTTAAACACAAGACATTAGTATTTCAGTCTGATGTTTTCTTTTATAGTAATATAATCTAATGTAAAAAGAGCTTTACAAGGAAGTTACTTGTATCAAAGCACATTATGTGAGCAGAGATGGGAGAGAAGCAGCTGGATGTAGCTGCTTCTGTTTGGCTTTTGTTGACAGCAGATGCAAACAATTAGTTTTCTCTTGTTCTGATAATATTAAAATGGCAAATATTCGCAGAAAATACAGAGTAAGGTTCATGTATTATCACACATGCATCAAGAGTTTGCAAACCCCACACTGCCACTGATCTCATTGCTGTGCAAATCACCAAGAGTGAAAGCTAAATGAGTAAATGGCAGCTAAAGCGATAAATCAGTTGAAATGCTCATTGTTTTTCCTTGGAACAAGATAAAATCTTCACAGTGGGCGTGATGACACATTTTGTTGAAACGTGAGGGACCTAGCCTAATGCCTCAGAGTAACTCAGAAAGAACCGCAGCTTAAGATTTTTCAAATGCCATGCACCTGGCCTGTTATGCAACGCCAGAATGTGCACGTTTGGTGTCAGTCCTGCAAGTAGACGGCACTCCAGTTTTCATCATACTAAAGGAAGGAAGCTGATCAGTAGTGTGACTGACAAATGAGTCTGGAATGCTGACTCGTCTAGAAGCCTAACAGGAAAGTCAGCGTGGACTGCAGTGTTTACAAATTGTTTTAAAAGCAATGTGGTGAACAACTGAAAACTCGTGCCATGTTTCATTATCTATGAAAAAAAAAAAAAACACCCACGTAGTGGGACGTGATCCGTTTTCTCTGTAAGCCTTCACTTTCTGAATCAGTGGGATTTTGATACTTGAATGTACAAAAAGAGAAAGATGAGACTAATTATCCTCAGACGTTTGTTGGAAAAAAAATACTTTTTTTTCCCTCCTGATAGGATTGCTATACTTTAGATTAACTGAAAAAAGGTAACTTTTTTAATGTCTTTTCTCTTAATGCAAGTTTGTTTCAAATATAAAATGCTGTGATTTACATTCATGTTTCTTAAAAGTTCAGTAAGATTTTTTTTTTCAGACTGAAGAGCCATAGGAGTAAAATATATACCATAATCATATTTAACCTCCAAGATTTCTTTACAAGCTAGTTTTCCTGTGAAACACCTTAAAATACTGAAACATGATTAACTGATCCACTGGATTGAGTTTTTATGTTCTGCAGAGCTGCAGTTAACATTTAACTTATTTTTTTACTACATCCGGGTATTGGCGTTTTTTATTTTAAACTGCAGCATCTGCGTGGACTCTGCTCTGACCTTTATTCCACAAACTGAAATTATTAGCTTTTAATGATATTGGTTCAAGGAGGGCCACTGGCCATGAAAACTCAGAGCATTGTAGATTGTGCATCGAACAATGGCTCCCTCTGGGCAGACCGCACCCTGCATGTCCTTTTATTTGGTGAATGGGCTTTTCAGTTTGCTCTTGATATGATAAGCTTTTGTCAACAGAAATGCACAAGTCCATAACCATCGCAACATTGCTTGGTGTAGAGTGAGCGGCATGGCACATGCCACTGATGAAACACTTATCGCTGCATGTGAGGTTGATCGACGCCTTTAGATTTTTGTGGCTTAAATCAGTTTCCAGTTAACAAGAAGGGGAACTTGTTAAAAGAGGTTTGACAGGGTTCTGCAGTTTGTGTGCTCCATCTCTGCTCTTCTCCCCAGCTGACTTTATTTAGGCTATTTTTGGTTTTGTATCAATAAACTCTTGGGTTGAAACTTGATCAGAGTCAGCCTTACAACAACAAGGGATGTCCTCCCAGATGTCTGTAGCACCTCCTCCCTATCAGGCCATGTCGGATGAGCAGTTTAAATGAGGGCAAAGCATCCTGGGATTTTCTTTTTCCTTCGGTTAAGGGGCGGGATTGTTTTGTTTGAAGGATGAGCTGTTGTCTGTGTAATTATTTTTAGTCTTGCTGAATCGTGAAATTCTTCACCTTGAAGGCATTTACTGGTCAAAATGACTCACTAAAGAGACACCTGAAGGAGAATACCAAAGTTTATTAGTTGTGTGTTGTTTTTTTTGTTTTTTTTTTTTTGTTCCCCCCCACTGTCTGGAAATAAGAAATGACTCCCAGTGTATTCACATAACGGGATTCAACAAAGAAAAAAAAAAAAAACCAAACAATTTGAATTCTCTCTGCCTCTTCTCCACAGATAATTCAGTCACAATACAAGAAACCAGTATGCTTCAGGAGATTCAAGAGCTTGGCTCACACGCCAAGGATCTCTATGACTACGTCGTAGCAGGAATTGGTAAGTAGTTTTGCTTTTTTGGCAAAAATTGTGCACCTTGTATTTTTATTTTTTTCCTCTCATTGGTTACATGTAATGTTTCCTTCTAGATCCAAGGGTAAGGGAGTATCCGCTGATGCAGAATCCGGTTCCCATGACTGCAATATTGCTGAGCTACCTTTTTTTCGTACTGTACTTTGGACCTCGCATAATGGCCAACCGCAAGCCCTTCCAGCTCAAGGAAGCCATGATAGTCTACAACTTCATGCTAGTGGCACTATCAATATTCATTGTATACGAGGTAAAAATGTGTTAAATACTTCATGAACAGTTAAAGCAGTTTGTACGTCATCTTAGCAGCAATTATTTCTTGTGTTTGATTTTTGTGATTTATGTTGAGACTAGACGTTTTCCACAGGTGACTATAGTATTTTGTCTAAAAATCAATAAAAGGATCTTGTCATTTCCAGTTTCTGATGTCTGGATGGCTCACAACCTACACCTGGAGATGTGATGCAGTCGACACCTCTGACAGTCCTCAAGCTCTACGAGTAAGTCCCCAGCTCCTCAACTGCTACAAATAAGTAGCCACATTTCTATTACACATTTTCGCTAAAGAAAAGCAAAATTCAGAATTTGCAATAAAGGTACTGCTGCAGGGAGTTGGTGTTTCCATTGAATGGTGTTTCTCTGTGTGTAACTCTCCTAGTCTTTGATAAATTATTGCTATTGCAGCTACCGCTAGAGATAAAATAGTCAGATGATGAAGGCAGCAGATGATCATTCGAATAATTATTCAGAGGCAAAGCCCTTATCTAATGCGTGATGATTAGGTAGTGTTATAGCACAACTACATCATATTAATGAGACCAAAAACAACTAGAAATTAGATTTTGATGACTTTGGATTGACTACCTACGTCACATCAAGCGCTACCAGAGATGTGGAAATGCACAAAAAGCGTTTCCATTATACTTTTGCTATAAAGTGGACAATCAAAATGCCTTAAAAACCACCTTGTGAAAGCATAAAAAGGTTTTCGTGATGTTAGGGAGTGTTTTTTTTTTCTTCTTAAATTTATTCATTTATTTATTTATTTTCAAATTAAAGCTGTTTCCATTACAGGATTTCTTTTTCAATATTTGGGTTTTGTGCAAATCTAAAGGTAATGGAAACGCGACTAGTGAAATCGGCGCTCTTGTTAACTTTGAGCTTTCTCATCACTAGATGGTCAATGTTGCATGGCTCTTCTGGTTTTCTAAGATCATCGAGCTAATGGACACAGTAAGTCTAGTCGTTTTCACCAAATGTCTAAACCTTGAATAAACATTCAGAGTTGATCAGCTTTTCTTCAGATGAACTAAATCAGCATTTTCCCTCTTTCAGATCTTCTTCGTGTTGAGAAAGAAACACAGCCAGATTACTTTCCTGCACATCTTCCACCATTCATTCATGCCCTGGACCTGGTGGTGGGGAGTTGGCTACGCTCCTGGTGAGTACACTTTGAGCTGATCTGAAAATAGTTAATTGAGGAACAAAACCATCACGGGGAGGGGAGGCGGAGGAGGATGGGTGCAGTAGACTCTGCATACCAATCTGTTACACACAGACTAGTACAACCAGCCACAATCTCCTTTGTTTGATCTCAGTTTTGGATTGGTTAGATTGCCCTGAAGGAGACACTGTGTGCCGTGCTTCTAAAGCTTACTGTCATGTGTACTGATAAGAAACTGATTAAACAGAATCTGTGTATTTTTATTCATTATCATAGTTATTTTTTGGCAACGTTTGATTTTTGTCGCCTGCTTATACATTATTTTAGCAGTAGGGATTGGTGTAATGACTTTTTTTTTATGACTTAGGTGGAATGGGATCTTTCCATGCCATGGTGAATTCCTCTGTGCACGTCATCATGTATTTCTACTATGGCCTTTCTGCTGCTGGACCTCGCTTCCAGAAATTTTTATGGTGGAAGAAATACATGACTGCCATTCAGCTGGTATGTCTTCCCTGTACCAAGTCCTGGGAGATGAGCTTTATAATATATTATACTTTGACTTGTTCCATCTTTTGCGCATTGCCTCAAATGCTTTCAAATTGTTCTTTATTATGTTCATGGCTGACCCCCAGTTTTATTTTACTGTTCCCTCCCAAACAGACCCAGTTTGTCTTGGTATCTCTCCACGCCACTCAGTATTACTTCATGGACAGCTGCGACTACCAGTTCCCCATCGTCATCCACCTCATCTGGATGTACGGAACCTTCTTCTTCATTCTGTTCTCAAACTTCTGGATCCAGGCTTACGTGAAGGGTAAGCGGCTGCCGAAACAGGACATTAAGCAGTATCAGAACGGCACGGCAGCGTACACAAATGGCAAGCGCCACGAAAACAGGAAGCTCTACGAGAACGGCACAAGCAACGGCATCAACCACGAAGTTTCCAACGGCTCCACCCACTATGAGAACGGAACCGCCCACAATGGCAAGATGAAGAAGGCCTAAGGACTCTCAAAGTAAACCCCTAGAAGTATGACCCAGTCAGCCAGTTAAAATTACTACGGATCCAAAGATAACTTTGATTGACTGTTTTCCAGATTTTAGGTTTTTTTTGTTTGTTTGTTTTTTGTTTTTTTTTGTCCAAAACATGGGAACAATGTGGTCAATGATTTCCACAGCTGGGGTTCCACACTTGGTTGGTTTGAGTTGGGGAACCATCTATGGGGTACGATATATGAAGAGAAGATGTTTTGACCTAAATGTTTCATCTTCACTGATTGTTGCAAGCAACGTTCTAGTTAAATTTCACTCCGGTGGCCTTTCAGTCCACGTGATGACCTATCTGACCCCCTCCTGTGGACAGATGACTGTACAGTTTTACTGAACTTCAAAATCCAGTTTTTGTAAATAGTTTTACAATAAACAAACAAATGTAACTAATTATATTGGTGTGCTTTATACTTTCTAAATTTTGTTACATTCCCCTATTTAAAAATTAATTGCCAATAAATTCTTCTTTTAAATAACCCTCCCTTTATATTTTTGTCAGTCCCCCCCCCCCTTTAGTTAATGTTGGGGATTACATTTTTTTTTTTTTTTTGTAAACATTTTCATTTTCAAGATGCCAGGCCTCTTGGTTACTGCTGCAACAAAGAAGCGATTTACGTTGGTTGCATGCTCCTCTTGTCTTGGCCACCCCAAGTATGTGCAGTAAGTGGGAGGTAAACAAAAGATCCATTATGTTTTGTTTTAAAAAAAATTCATGGCACGAGGCAGAGAAAAGCATTCTGCTGACGGGATCTACTTCCACCCCACTCCACCGTCCAGTCAGAAATGATCTGGTATTTTTTTATTAAAATGACTAAGAAGAGCTTTCTTTATCGTGCGTTGAAGCTGTAAACAAAAGCTTCACCATCCCGAAGTGTGTGATTGGTTAAATTAACGGCTTGCATTGCAGTTTTATATATTCATTTACACAGCTGTAACAGTCCTTTTTTTTTCTCTCTCTTTTCCAAATCTTAGGGATTAAATTCAGTTTACTTTCAACAAACTGAGGATTGTAGCATTACAGTGCTTTTAAATGGTGCTGCAAGGTAACTAAGAAGCCCTGAGTTTCACAATACTTTTATGATAAATACTATACTGATTTTCTGAAGTGCATAGTTTAGATTGAGCAATTTGAGAATTTCCTTTGTTTGCTTACACATGCAAAAGTAATTTTCTGATAAGGGGTCACAAACATTTCTGGTGCTTGAGAGACGTTTAGTATTTCTAATGCCTTTTTGTATCTGTCACAACATTTCAACATGTTTAAATTCTTGTAATTATTGTTGGAAAAATGCAATAAATTAAAAAGTGGTGGCATCCCAACTGAACGACCACGGATTCTCAGTCAATATTTCAAGTTTAATTCCAAGCTGACATTACATTTCATGAGCAGTCAATTAAAATGCGTCTGGTGTGACGAGTTTCTCAAGCATTCCTCCAGTGTGTATCGCATTTCTACAGAGCTACTGCATACAGTTCTTAAAGTCGTCGTCTTTTTCTGTTTTGAAGTCACAGGGCTGAATCCAGATCTCACTTTGAAAGGCGTACCCCGTACGGAGCATATGCTGAGCGGTGTGACATGAAGGACGGCAAGCTACGAAGATGTTACAACAGTGCAGACGCTGCACCCTGATCTGATTTGTGGGTCTATCGTTGACTTCACTCGTAGTCAGATTTTGACTGGGTCGAGTGAAATCAGAGAGCCACTAAAGGTCAGAGTGCTCGTTTCCAGGCATGCATGAATGAGATACGTGAGGACCTTGGATGAGATCCTGATTTGCGTTGCAAGTTTGTTTTGGTTTTTTTTTGTTTGTTTTTTTGTCGCCCTGAAACTGATAAACAGTCAAAGTGGTGTTGGTGATTAGAGACACAACTGTGCTCTGGATAAGTGAACTTAGGGATGGGAGCTGTTTTAAGTGACGTTCTCCAGTATATAAAAGATGAGTTCCATCACAGTGGGCTCGTCCTCTCTCTTCCGCCCCCTGCTATGGATAACTGGGATCAGCATACTGTCTAAAGCATTGAGGTACTGAGCAGGAAGGGGCTGCCCGTTGCTCCCAGCGACAAACCCCACCTGCAATTAGAAAACAAGATGCCTCTTACTTTGAATACGATCACAAACTTGTTTACGCTTTTCATTCTTAAAATGGTAAAGTTAAGAAAGAAGGTTGCCAGCAGTCTCTGGAGTAGAGAAAAAGCTTGTAATACCTTCAGTTTATGTTGTCTTAAGCTAATTTTTATGACTGAGAAGTAACTACAGAAGACAAAGAAATATTCAGATGTTATTTTATAAACATCTTTTTCTGACCTCTTGGGGGTCAAAAGTGACACGCAGCCCCAGTTTGGCCATCCCGTCTTCTTTCAGCAGTTTCAGGTGGGGACACAGTGCCAAGCAAAATGCCCGGGCGATCCGCTCCGTTAGCCGGCTGTGCTCTGCAGAGTCGGTTGCTCCCCTTTTTGGATTTTGGCCTCTCTGCAGGAAGAACACCTGAACAAAAATGAATGTAGAGCATGCTAAAGGATGCTAGTGGACTTGATGTTGATATTTGTAGCTGATCCTCATACATACTTCGGTCCAGCGGATAATCTTCCCATTTTCTTTATATTCAGACTTTTGGAACAACTTTGTACTGCTGATAGACTCCATAGATTTCCCATCGATGGGGCTTATAATGCTGGAAAGCAAAATGATTGTTTAAGGGCCTGAATGTACCGTTTATTACAATAGATTAGGGTGGATGTTTATGTTCATTTTTATTAGTTTTAAAACCTGAATTCTTGTTACCTCCCATGGATTAGCTCTTCCAGTTGTTTTCTAATCATCATCTATCAACAATGAATGATGCGAATTGTCATTAACTCCCACGGCTAACCTTGTTCTGTTTCAATGACCCCATGAACTCCAACCAGGTGGATACACTCACCCCTTGTTCACAGTGCATTTCTCCTCCACCCACTGTAAACAAACAAGCTCCTGGCTCTCTGATTGGTCAAGCCGTCCACATGTGACAGTGTAGTCTTTCATCTCCCGGAGCGACCGGCGGATCTCCCCCATGGTTTCCACGGTGACCTGCACCATAAGCCCATCTGGGAAGAGGGGACAGCGATACAGGGGAAAAACACACACACATGCGCACTCTCAACATGTGTCAACACACATACACTCCTACACAGTGTTAAAATGTACATGGACATACACACACACATACAAAGATCAGCAGATTCTGAATAAGACATTTCTGAGGCAGGGATGCTCAACTTTTGACAAAGGACAGTGAATTTCTTGCAAGCAGGAAGGAACAACTAAAAGATCAATCTGGCCTCCCTTCCTAGTGGATACCCTACCCTCGACAATGCTGGACTTGGCCAGGTATCCTGCAGTTGGTTTCAGGGCACTGCTGAATATAAAAAAGCAGGATCCAGTGACTGAAAGACAAAAAAGCAAGTAACGTTTCAGTCTGATTAAAATCAATGAGACGAACATGTTGTGCCACCTAGTGTTAAATACCGGAATTGCAGCCCTATTGTCCACGTGATCATGTCGCAACCATCAAACAAAATCTCATAATGTTCAGTGTTGTAATTATTTTAGACCACAACTGGAAAGAGAACATGCCTGATATCTTGTGATGTAGTCATGCTCTGTGATGTCACCTTTGCGAGGCTGATTGTGGATGCTGATGGCTTGGGTTTGGTACTGGCCATCATCCGTCTGCACACAGATGAGGTGGGAGTCTGCACTCTCGTTGAAGCATGCTCCTATGGCCAGCACCTGCTCGTTGGACTTACTCAGGGCTTTCATAAGCTTTCATTAATTTAAAGAAGTGGGCAAAAGAAAAGTCAACTTAGGAACAATTATAAACACACTTGAATTCCCTCTGTGGCTTCATCTTACTTCGTTATAACCAGTGGTCGGTATCTTTATGCAGGTCCTCTGAGCTTCCAGATCCACAGTGAGTCCCGGTACCATTGGTAGGCTATATCGGTAATTCCTAAAGTCCTGATAACAAAGAAAAGTAGAAGAAAGTCTCTATTAGGGGAAGTTTGGTAGAAGTTGTGAAACTAAACATCTGACTGATGCTGGGAAACGTGATTATGTAAGAAATGAAAGTTGTTACAAAATATCATACTCACCACTAACAATCTCATTATAGTGTGGCCTATTTCCCCAAATAAGGGCTTCCTGAAGCGTACACTATACAGAGGACACGGGTAAACTGTTCAAATAGAAATAAAGGGAATGACTAAGGAGAAAACCTCTTAGCAACTGAGCTGTGGGATTTCATTGAGTTGCTCTGCTTACATCTGTACTCGGCCCCCAGTCGCAACATGAGGCGCAGGGGGAAGGCTTTTGCCCAGGCCACTTCTGCTCTGTGGACCAACAGGCCAAAGAGGTAGGGCTGGTTGGGCAGAGGTAGACCTTGAACGGACTGGAGAGTGGAGCGAACGTACAGGAAGCCTGCGTGCTCGCTGCTGCCTAGGAAGCGACTGCCAAACAGGAACAGCGACAGGTGTTTTACAACCTTCCCTGTGGAAAACAAAACAACAGAGGGACAGATGAGCAATGAGAAAAGTACTCTGAGAGGCAGGTAATGTTCAGTGTACAGTACAAGTCGAGGTAAGCTCTGACCTGCGAGCGTGTCTCTGTACAACTGGATGAAGTGGCTGAAAATGTCTTTGGGGAAGCTTTTCTCTTCAGGCAGACACTGAAGCAGCACCACCACCTCCACTTGGCCAACAGCATGCATTCCCTTTGTTGTCACACACCAGCACTTCCTGTTCACGTCTGTCACACAAACAAGCCGCAGCCTGAGTGGTCTGCAGCAACATTTCACTTACAGAATATAAATCCCAAAATGGAGAAGTTCTTAGTATCCACCAGTCCTTATTCTTCATTTTAACATTGTATCATACACTTAATGCAATTGATGAGACGCAGTGAAAAGAAACAGAAGAGATGAAGTGCGTACAGTTGACAAGCTTAACCATAGCCAGCAGGTTGGCATTGAGCACAAACACCAGAGGCTTGGGCCTGCCGCTCTCCAGCTCCTGAATGAGCAGCGTCTCAGAGGGCTGCTCCTCCACAGTGTAGTCTGAAGATACAGCAAACAAGGTACAGCAAACAAGTTTCACAGTGTAGTCTGAAGATACAGCAAACAAGGCAGCGTAAATAAAGTTAAGTAGAAGATAAACAATTGTTCAAGTGTGGATTTGGATAACTGGTTAATTTTTCAGAATAAACCAGTTGAAATGTTTTGATTAAGAGTATTCAGATTGAAAAAACATGCCTTTTTTCTTCATTCATGTCATCTGAAATAAAAGAGAGAGGAAAAAAATGTGTGGTGCACATTCTAAAGCCTGGAAATACTTGCATTTGGAGGACTGTAAAAAGAGGCAAGAAGTCAATTTGCTCTCAGTTTTATTCTCACTTTCACAAAGTAAAATTACCTCCTTTGACTCCTGTAGATGTGAGGATAGGTGGCAGGCCATCCAAAGGAATGAGGTTGGCAGAGTTGCTGACCAACGCTGTGGTGCTCCAGCCATATGGACCACACGCTTCCTGCAAATGAATTAGAGCAGAGGAGTGGGGTCACATGACTCCCGGGTCTATGAAACGCTGACAGAAGTTAGTATGATCAGCATAGCGTTTCTGCAGCATTATTTTTTTTAGGGCGAACGTACACTGATAGCGGTCCCATGTGGTCTCGAGCTTCTCCTGATCTGTGGTGAACCCACAGGACTTTTAACGGGCCCACCCAGCACTCGCCTCATCAGCGGTGAGAAGGATGGCCCCCTCACTGGTGTGGTTGGAGCCGACTCTGACTGCTGATTGGTGCGGATTTCATCTGCGAACCACACCCTCCTTTTTCCCCTCGGAGGTGTCCCTGAAAGAAAGGATGAAAGAGTTACTTTCATGCATATATATATATATATTTATATATTTTTTAAATTGGTCTTTATTGTTGTCTTTACAACATCAACAAAAACCTGCACTCACTTTTTATAAGGGTTGAATGACAGGAAACACAAACCCGACCCTCCTTCCCATCCAGATGTGTAAGTCTGAACTTCAGATTGGAACAAAGTGCACAAAACACCTGACAACACACATATGCACGTGTACACATCACTGAAGGACGGACACACACACACACACACACTTGCAACCTTTTTAATTACTCTCACCTTCCCACAAGCTCGGCAGTGGTGCCTCCTCTTGGTAAATGTAAACTTGACCCCACACTTCATGCAGACCTGAGCTTCAGCATCTGGGACCCACACTGGAGCTACTTCCCCAAGGACAGTGCCTCGATCTTTGGACAGAATTCCAGTAGGGCTCATTTGGGCCTCATTATCAGGATCCATTGGAGGACTTGCACACTCTCCCATGGCTCCCTCTCCAGTAGCTGCTTGGGAGTTATTACTCTTTGTCGCATCTTCTTCTTTAGATCTGGCCATCTCATGCTGGCTGTGAAACTCCCCAGCCCCACCCCCACACATATCCTCTGTTGAAAAGCTGGAGGTTGCATTAAAGCTGCAGGAATGCGTTTGGTGCTCCAGTCCAGTTTCTTCCAGCTCCTTCTCCTCAATCACAGAATCCTCTTTTGATGGAAGAGCCTGGGTTTTCTCTGGCTCCCCCTCTTCCTCCTTCTCCTCCTCTAGCCAAACAGCTTCTGCAGGGCTCAGCACCAAGGTGCTGGAGGACTCCCTCTCACTCCATGAGGGGATGGCAGTCACAGTGCAGCTTCCCTCCTCCAGCTGGGAGTTCGAGGCCATTTTGGTGTGGTGCTCAGATTTCTGCTCACATGGTCGAAATGTACTTCCAAGTGGTGCATCTGATGTAGCGTTCGATGGAGATTCTGGTCTGATCTGAGCACAGCCCACATCTCCTTTGCTGAGCACCAGAACAGAGGGCCTGTTCAGCCAGTGCTGTTTGGTGTCCTGCAGGGATGGGTTTTCTCCTTCATCTGTTTAGAGAAAACAGATGAGAATGAAAACATACAATGGCAGCTGAAACAGAACACAAAGTAGTGTTGAAAGCTAATACAAAAATAGTGCAACAATGAAAAGGACAGTTATTACTCTTGTCTCCAGTAAGAATGAATCAATAACTTGGAGATTGGACACAATTCATTGGCAAAGATCGAACCTTTAGAATGGCCACTGCAAAGATATATATATGTGTGTGTGTATATATATATATATATATGTGTAT
>JAOWBL010000019.1:14828301-14841796 GCA_028564865.1 Zenarchopterus dispar | reverse complement strand
GGGGGGGGGGGGGGGGGGGGGGGGGGGGGGGGGGGGGGGGGGGGGGGGGGGGGGGGGCATTATGCAAAATAGTGTTGCACATTGTTTTATTTATTAAAGATGGCTGATGGAGATGTAGGTTTATGCCTAATAATAACCATTATTGTGTGTCAATATCACATGTAGCTGCAGTTTTAATAGGTGAGTGGAAAGTGGAAAGCCATACAAGCAACATTACCTGTTTCACTCAGATGTAGACTAAATCGGTCTTTTTTCAGACCTGATATATGGTAAACTCATATGAAAGTTATGCAGATAAGGAAAAAGGGTAGAACATTTCATGGCTTTCATGGTGAATTTGATGTTATTAAACTTGTTTTAAAATGTTCTCAAAGTTCTTAGGTGCAGGTATATAAAATTGAAGACAGTGTTACGGCCATGTTAACCAAAGTTGTAGGCTGTTATCTGGGTTTTTGACTGAATGTGTGAACAATCATTGTCCAGCCTGGTGCCACGGTTCAGGGATGTTCAGGGTAGAAAGGATTGATTTTTTTTTCTCTTGCCACTCAGCTTAAAACTAAGCTTGGTTTCAACTCAAATTTGGTCCATATATTAAATTATTAGATACCATTCTTAGCTAATTTTGGTACATGATAAAGCTATTTCTAATTAATCATATTTAAACTCATCATTTCAAATTACACACCTTCAGCTGTTGTTTTTCTGATTGCCCTTCAAATTAAATTTACTCCTAATTTTACAGCTAAACAAATATTTTCCATTGTTACCCCTTATATTCATGAATTATATTTTCCACTTTTTTTCCAATCATGAGCCTTTAGTTCATCCATTTCCCAACATCACTCCTAACACACCATTCTGCTCCCAAAGAGCATCCACTCAGGTTTTAATCAGAGATTGGCATGTGTATTAAGAGAGCACAACCAGTTCTCTAAATGAACTTCATGTTTTCTTCTCGTTTTACCATTTTTAAATGTAAGTGACTCATAATTCTCAGGGAAAGAGATTTGGGATTCTTGTGTATTTAGAGAGTTGCGCAAACAGAAATCACAGACCCACGTATGAGTGCGCACATTGTTGTCAATCTGATGAAAGTAGACAAAAAAAAAGAAAGAAAGAAAGGAAGGAAGAAAGAAAAAAAGGAGGTGGAGTTTCATCGGAACTGTTGTGAGTGTGAGGAGGAGGAGTTTGGCCATTCAGTTGAAGAAGGGAGCTCTCGCTGACAGACGGAGGAGGTGGACTTGGAGTTTAGAGAAACGCGGACAAAGTGTGTGAAAGAGGTTTTTTTTCTTCCTGAATAAGCGCAAGGAATATTTGTATTTATTTAAAAGAGAGCGCATTTTCTTCTCCCCTTGTTGGATTATTCACAAGCTCTGATGCTGTCCCCGGATCATGAAAGAAACGCTCACCATGAAGTTCGCCTGGAAAACTAAAATGGTAAAAACACAGCAAACAGTAAAAAGCTCTGATGGTTTTCCATCCTGCGCGCTTTTGTTGTTGTTTGTGGTTTGGGGAATAGTGGGGGAGGAGGGGGTTAGGTTAAAGAGAGAGAGAGAGAAAGGGGGGAGAAAGGAGGGGGGTGTGGAGCTTGGGAAAAGCGGCGGATAACGGGGAACAGAAGAGGGGGGTGGTGAACGCTTCATCGAGTTTCAATTGTTTATTCTAGGTTTTAAATCCAGTTTAACCCACATAGCTGGTGCGTAAAGAGAGTTTGGAAATGCGTTAAAAAGTGGACCTGGAATTAAAAAAAAAAAAAAAAAAAGAAATCCTTTCCGTCCAGGCTGGGACATGAGATCGATCCGACAGCTCTCTTCTCCCTGGTGATGGATATGAAAACTTTTGTTTGGGCATCCACAATGACTTAGAGAGAGGAGAGGCCCCTGGGGCAATAACTCCAGGGGCCCCAGTTGTGTTTCCAAAAGCTCAACAACCAGCAGATGAGTGCCACACACTTGCCCATGACTGTTTTCTCGTGGGTATAGTTTCACACCAATTTATAATGCAGCTTGAGCCAAGACAGGGTACCACTTGTCCATGTGCTCCTCCCAGGCCCTCCATGTGCATCTTCTGAATAAAGAGACGAGTTATTTGGGATGAAACTGCTCCTCTCTTGTTTACTGTCAGCCATGTGGGATTTGATAACTCCTGCTCTCTGTAAACCCACTCGGTCTGCTGTCATTTTTCTGATAAGCCTGCGCTGCAGTGTGCTCTCTGCTGAATGGAAATGTTTTGGTTACCATTTTCATGCAAACTCATGTAAGCTGTCACACAAAAAGTCCACGTACAAAGCGAGCAGAGGGACTCTGAAAAACATCTCCAGCTGTGCGGCTTACAAAAAAGCGGCAGTGTGTGCAGATTGTGAACTCAGCAGCCCGGCCGGCCAGCACAGAGACCTCCCGCTATTGTTTTGGGAGTGTGTGGATTGCATGACTCATGCACTGATGTATTTATCTGTCTCTCTGCCAGCCCGTGGGACAGCCAGCAGCAGAGAAACACAGAGAGACATGTTGCTGACCAGCAGACAAGAGCCAGAACCGTGGCTTGAGACAAACATGTAGCAATGTGTTTCAGGCAAAGCTGACACGTAGTAATGCATTCATGCTCTTTGGATTGATTTGTCAGAGCCAGTTGAAGCCCTTTGTTACCCCTCTTTTATGTCCAGCGGCTGTCCTCTCACTTCTCCATAACACGATTCTGTCCGAACCCAAACAGAGCTCGGTCATGGCAGAGTGCCACCGCAGGCCATCGGGGTCAACCATTGAGCCTGCTAATGGCGACTTTGACCCTGGATCTCTTTCTTGGCGGGCCCTCTGTTTGGAGAATAAAAGTGGACTTTGCCATTGAACTGTGTAAACGCGAGTGGGAATGATCCTGGCAACCGTTGCTTCTGTATGTGGAAAGACTTGGCCGTAAGGCTGCTTGCTTGCTGTTTATATTCGGCCAGCTCTTCTCCTTTGCTGCTTGACTCTGTTTTTGTCTCCATATGCTGATGTCTCAGCAGATCTCAGCCTCTGCTTGCGTGCACTCTCTCTGAGCAGGAGTCTTTTTTTATGACTCTACTCTGCTCTTTTTTTTTTTTTTTTTGGTTTTAATGCACTTTACTGCCTGGAAGTGATTTACAACCAGACTCAGACAGAGCATAGATGAGTCCTTGGCTGCAAGATGAGGGCAAATCCATTTAGTCTTGGTTCTCTTGTTGTGGTACAGATTTGTAATCAGTTTCCTTTAGCTGGGAGAAAACAGATGTATGGACAGAAAGGAGGGGAAAAAAAGTGACTATGTAGGTGTTTGTTTAAGAGACTTTATCCATTCTGGCTCTTATCTACCGCTTGTCCGAGCTCTGGGAAAGCAGTCCAACTCTGACTTCAGCTCCTAAGAGACAGGGACTCAGCGAAAGAGATGGATGGGGAATAAAAGAGGGAGTAAAGACAGAGAGGGACGAGGGAGGACGGGCGGGCGGCCTGGCAGGCTGCTGCACTGGTGGGGGTTGGGGAGTTGGTCATTCTTGATGTTTTACTGCACTTCTCTCCTAAGTTTAAGTGCTGCGCTTGTGGTTTTTATTTGTTTTGTTTCTTTTTTTTCACGCTTGTCCTTCTGCTTTTGTCACATTGGTGGATAAAAGTGAATTCCCATTTTACATGACTGTCAAAATGACACTTTTCCGCCCGGTGCTGTTTACGGGAACTTGTTACATCCTTTGATCCTCGACTGCAGTCTCTTCTGTGGAGGTGTCTCATGTTTTCCCTCTTTTTTTTTCTTTTTCCAGAGCTCGGTGCAGGACTGGGGGGAGGAAGTTGAGGAAGGAGCCATCTACAACGTGACACTAAAGAGGGTTCAGATTCAGCAGGCGGCCAACAAGGGAGCGAGATGGCTGGGGGTGAGTCTGATGGGACAGAACCGCAGCTGATGAGGTTTTTTTTCTTCAACAAGTGAAGCTCCAAACCCTCTGCTAGTCACTGAGCTCAAATGAAGACGAGGTGCTTTTTTTCCCACCCTCTTCTTTTTTCCTGCTGCAAAAAAACAAACAAAAAAAAAGAAACTCAGATGATTTTTTTTTTAAACATTAAACAGTCTCTGCCTTGGATTTTTATCATGTGCAGATGGTTTATAAAAGGAACCGAGTTCGCTGAGAGCTGACTGCTGAGCTTAAAAGCAGAAAAATCTCCTCCCACTTGTTCAAAGCAAAGTGGTGCAGCAGCTCTCTGCATTGTGCTTCCACCTGGACTGCTATTGTTTTAACATGTGAGCTGTAGCTCTCTCAGTTCAGGCAACACCTTTCAGCCGCTCGCTGAAAACGGACTGTTTTAGTCGACCCAGACTGTTTTGTCAGAGGATGTGATTTCCTGACTCTCCCAGTTGCCAGCGAACTGGCTCGTTTCCCTCCACAGTGTACAGTGTTTTGCAAAATGCTGGTCTGACAAAAACAGAGTATTAAAGGCTTTTCCAGTGAATATGAGGCATTACTGTTTCCTCCAACGGCCTGTTTCAGTTAGCATAATAAGATGTTGTGCAGTGTATTATTATACTGCACAGAAGGCCCAATTAAGGGCATTAGCATGAGTTTCTTGAGTAGAAGAGAAAAGAGTTTCATTTGTTTTTAGGATAAAATGAAGTATTGTGTTTTTAGTTTGTGTGCTTGTATGAGGGATGGGAACTGGCACATAAAGGAGGAATAGGCAACAGCTCAGAGGCTATAAGGCTTGTATTGATGTATTGACAATAGTGAGAGCTGCAAACTTTATTAGAGGTAATTAAAACAAAGTGTTTATACAGTGCTGACTGTTGAGTGGAGCAGAATAGAGTCAAGTCCCCACTGAGACATCAGTATATCCACTATAAACAGTTGATTATCAGTGCATAACAGCGGATATAATCAGTGCAATTGTATTTACATGAGTTCAAGTTTTTGTTTGCAAAAGTTTGTGTGTTTTTCATCTTGTGAATTGTGACATTCAAGCATGTGTGTGTCTGCAGAAGTTACAGGGATAAATGGTGGAGCTTGTATGTGTGTGTGAGCTGTTATCATCAGAGAGAGGGGTGCTGGGGGAACTTGGCTGTGCCGCTGTCCTCCTCTGTGTCTGGAGGGGCGGTGGAGGAGGGGCCTTGCTGTGATTAAAAGCAGATTGGAGCGTTTCCTGTTGCCCTGTGCTTACTCCACCAAGGTCTCTCTGTTTCTCCGCACGTCTGTGCCACCCTCCTCTCGGCTCTCCCCGCCTGTTTTGTAGTCCCTCGCTCGATTTCCCCCCCCGTAGACACAATAGTCGGACACATCTGGAGAAGTCGGGATTAAAATATAGGTCATGGTTGTCATTTTATCTCAGAGTTGAACTCTCAAAGTTATTGAGTTGTTAGCACTTTAACATGTCATTTTAATGACATGTTAAAGTGCATGTTAGTGACATGTTAGACTAGTTTTTAAGAGCTTAATCAATGCCCAGAGAAAGCCTTCTGATAAAGCTGTTTGGATATGTGACACCTTCATTTGAAACTGGGGGAAACGAGCGATCGCCAGCTGTTTCGGTTCACACTGGCTACACGGTGTAAAAACTCAGTTCTGGTGTGTGTTTAGGCGGAGGGCGATCGCCTACCTCCCGGCCACACGGTGAGCCAGCTGGAGACCTGCAAGATCAGAAGCATCCGTGCCGGAACGCTGGAGCGCCTGGTAGAGACCTTATTGACGGCATTCGGAGACAACGACCTCACCTACACCTCCATCTTCCTCTCCACCTACAGAGCCTTCGCCAGCACGCAGACTGTCCTGCAGCTTCTGCTGGACAGGTAGGCTGAAATAAGGTTTGATTACAGATGTTAAATTCACTATTTAGTGTGTTGCAGTGACTTTAAGTAGAGTTCCCTCTCATTACCTCCGACAGGTATGGAAGTGTGGAGGAAAACGGCCAGGATGGGGACAGATGTTATGGCTCTGAAAGCAACGGTGCCATTAGAAAGTGAGACACAGTTTCATATCTTTAAAACTGTTCATTTCATGGCAATGCTTTTTGGGGGTACCATGTAAATCAGCAGCGTTTCTGAACGACTTAACCAGTTCATCTATCATTGCCAGCCCCCTTTAATGTGTCTTGTCTCCACAGTGCTTTGGCTTCTATCCTGCGTGCCTGGCTTGATCAGTGTCCTGAGGACTTCCAGGAGCCTCCAGACTATCCCTGCCTCCACAGGCTGATGGAGTACCTGCGCAGGGCTCTGCCAGGGTCGGAGGCGCTGAGACGGGCAGAAGGTCTGCTGGAGCAGCTGCAGGGTCAGGCCAGCGTCGATGAGACTGAAGGTTAGCGTGTTTTGAAACCCCCCTTTTGCATTGATTTAGACTTCTCCCCTTCCTGTTACTGAAAAGTTATTAATAGATCATTTATTTCAAATCGAATCAATTGTGTTTGCTTCCTTCCAGCTGGTTTTCATGGCAACAGTTCATTCTGCCTTGGGGAAGAGGAAGAAGTGGAGATTGAGGTCCAGGAGGACTTCCTGTCGTTTGAGGCCGACCTGGTGGCCGAGCAGTTGACCTACATGGATGCGGTAAGTGGAGGGAAATGAGATGGAAACAGGAGGGAAAGGTTACACAGGTGACATCCTTGTGATGTTTTTCTCTTTTTATCTCTAGCTGCTGTTTAAAAAGGTCGTACCCCACCACTGCCTGGGCTCCATCTGGTCTCAGAGGGACAAGAAGGACAACAAGCACAGCGCCCCCACCATCCGGGCCACCATCACTCAGTTCAATGCTGTTGCGGCCTGTGTGGTCAGGACAGTGCTGAGGCACAGGCAGCTCAGGCCGCACGTCAGAGCGCGGGTCATACAGCGCTGGATCGACATTGCTCAGGTCAGGAGGAGATGCACGCTCGGCTAGAAAGATCAGTTAAAATATGTTCAGATCTGTCAGATTGTGACTTTCTTTGCTTTAACTGTCCTTTTTTCAGGAGTGTCGAATACGCAAGAACTTCTCATCCCTGCGAGCCATTGTGTCAGCGCTGCAGTCCAATTCCCTGTACAGACTGAAAAGAGTTTGGGCCTGCGTGCACAAGTAAGCCTCCAGGCTCTCAGCTACGCAGTAAATCTCAGCTAGTTTTAATGAAAGATTCAGACTTTCAAACAAGATCATGTTACTGTTTCCTTAACACACATTTTTGAGCTGCTGCGTCCAATCCCATTGGCTGACACGAATCTGTGCTCCATGTAGAGACAGCATGCAGACATTTGAGGAGCTCTCGGACATTTTCTCGGACCACAACAACTACCTGACCAGCAGAGAGCTTCTCATGAGGGTGAGTTCAAACGTCATGGCTTCATACCAGCTGTTATGTTCACTGTTACTTTCATTGACCCAATCTGCAGTTCCTGGAAACATTCCTTCCTCTGCTGGTTAAGAATTCCTGAGAACAAAAGCTATTTTTGTTTGCACTACAGGAAGGTACTTCAAAGTTTGCCAGTCTGGAAAGTTGTGCCAAGGAGCACCAGAAACGCACCCACAAGAGATTACAGCTGCAGAAAGAAATGGTGAGGCAATCGGTGGCTGACTAAGAGCCTTAGAAACAAATGACCAGCAAACCGGTCCTTCTCAAACTCGCTGACATGGAATGATTTTAAACAACACATTCCTCCCAAGCAATGTGCTGTGAGGAGAAATCTCGCCTCTCCCGGATAATAAAGTCACATGCTTAGCTTTGTTTACTTAAGTGCAGCGCTGACATTAGGCCTGCGCTCCATTTTACAAGTCCACTTTGCCATCTGTGAAGACCAGAGTGTAAATAAATATCTGAGTTTATTGCAGCATCCAAGTAAAAGGACTTGGTTGCTAAAGCAATATGTTTCTCCACAGGGAGCGATGCAAGGAACGATACCGTACTTGGGGACCTTTCTAACCGACCTGACCATGCTGGACACGGCCTTGCCTGACTTTGTAGAGGTAAAGGAGCACCTGCTTACTCTGCGTGTGTGTTTTTCGGCTGTGATGTATGAGAGCATGTGTCTGCCAGCGTACACACACTTCTGCAGAGTGTGTGTGTGTAACCGCTGTCACAAACGTTTCCATGAGTGTGTGTGTGTGAGGAATTCTCTTGATCCATTTATGGAGCTTCTGCTGCTTGTCTGCTGGCAACGTGATGTCCCGGTTCTGACAGCGTGCTCTTTGTGTCCTCCGCAGGGCGGTCTGATTAATTTTGAGAAGAGACGCCGGGTGAGTGTCTCCTTTGACACGATGATGACATGTTTTCAGTCAGGGCCTGAAACGACATGTTTTTTGTTTTTTTTTAAAATTTGATGTGAGGCGTATCTAACCCCGGCGCCTTTGCTTCTGCCTCTGCAGGAGTTTGAGGTGATAGCTCAGATCAAGCTGCTCCAGTCGGCCTGCAACAGCTACTGCCTGACGGGAGACCCGGCCTTCCTCCGCTGGTTCAAGAACCAGCCCCAGCTCAGCGAGGAGGAGAGGTACCACTGCGTTTCCCTCACAGTCCTCTCCCTCTATTATCTGCACCGCTTCATGTTTGATAACGAGCACATTAGTGCATGAGTCATGGTCTGTTGGATCTATTGTTGCGCATACACAAATACGCAGGAGAAGCTTCTTTCTCGCTGTTCCCATCGCCTCTCTCTCTCTTTACTCCCTACTGATCTATTGTACTTGTTTTTGCTGTGTGGGCTCCTCTCCTCTGCCCTCGCTGACTTTCTCTTTCCTTCTGCCTTCCTGAGAATATGGTTCCTGAAACCACTGTGCACATGACCGGGTGATATTTTATGACGCTAAAGGTTTACTGTTATTGCTCCGTCCTGCAGCTACGCCTTGTCTTGTGAGATTGAAGGTCTTGGCGACAGCAGCTCGACTTCACCCAAACCTCGAAAAAGCATGGTGAAGAGACTCAGCCTGTGAGTACATTTAGAAGAGAGATGAGTCTAAAAATGCAGCTGTGTGGTTTTCACTGAGTCATTTATGAGGGCTGACTGGCCTCATACATTGCACTGTTGAAACCTCTACAAAGTCACTAACCGATAACTCTGCTCCTCCACCGCCCAGGCTGTTCCTTGGAACCGACAGTAGTGCAGCCAGTTCCCCGGTCAGGGAGACGCCTCGCTCGCCGCCTACTGGCAGCTCAGGGGAGAGCATGGACTCGGTCAGCGTGTCCTCCAGCGACTCCAGCAGCCCATCGGACAGCGAGGGCCTCACCACCCCGACACACACCTCCGACTCCCATCAAAACAAGGTGGGTGACAACAGAATATCACATTTATACAGAATTATGTAACACCTGCTTCACATGAAAAGAGTGGCTTTAAGCAAGAACTGTCATTTAAATAGGGATAAATAGACAACTTTTAATGCAAGCAGCGTTTCAGTTTTCCATCAACATGTAGATGATGTGATTCCTCGGTTAGATGGTGATAAATTATTCACTGTCTCTGCTGAGATAACGCTCAGTCATTTATAAGCAAAGGTTAATGTCTGCTTTGATTTTTACAACCATGTTTACAAAAACTGTTGGATTGCATTAAAAAAACCCACGAAATTCATAAAAGTTGAGAAATTCATAAAAGTTGCTTAATCAGGTGTTGTTATCGTGCACAACTTCAGTGATATTTTTGGTAAATTTCCTTCATTTTATAAACGTTTAAGTGTTGCTGACCAATCGAAGGACTCTATATTTATCCATGAACACAACATTTATTAGTCTATAAAGTCTTAAACTCTGCACTCTGATATATATATATACTCACGCAGCGACGACTGGATCAGGGATCGGTACATCTGGACTTCTTTCAGGCTCAAATTCTGTTTATTTTCCAGTTTGTAACTCAGCAGGAAAGAAAAATAGTGAAAAATAATCCTGTTAACTGAAAAAAAAACCTAATAAAAACTCATATTGGTTGTAAAACTAACTGAAATGAACTAGAACTGCAGGAAAAATGAACCTTGTTTTTCATTTTCATTTGGTGCCTTGTTTTCTTTTAATGTTTGACACTTAATTTTTGTAATCACTCAAAGGTTAAATGATTTTTGGTCTGTATGACATTGCTTTTCTTTTTTGTTTTTTTTTTTCTTTTTGTCAATACCTGTAAGTCAATACCTCCAAAACTAAATCGAAATCCTGAGACCTGAATTAATCACATGAGAATTCCCTCTTTCAGAGAGGGTTTCAAGAGTGTTATTGTAGATGCTTTCATCCCATAAATGGGACTAATCTGCAGAGAAATTCTGTCCTCAGCAGGAGCAGCCAGGAGTTTAACAATTTTAAAAATTTCAGTAATAGTAGCACTTTAATAATTGCCATCCATCTCTTTTTTTCGGACATTTGCTGCATTGCTGAATGAGAGCTCGAATGAGCGGTGAAGTTCTTATGTGTCGTCGTTACTTTGCACAGCGGCACTGTCATTATTTACTTTCCCACGCCTCCTGGTCACAACATGCTAAATGCTCTGGTTTGTTTCAGACTCAACACACTTTGAAAGATTACTGTTTATCATGCGGGGGTGGAGAAGGGATACCATGTCATAAGCTGTTCTCACTTTTGCATTTTGGAAGAATTCAGAAGGACCACCCTGGTGACGAGTCAGCCGTTTCCATCGTGTGTGTGAAGTGGGTATTTGACTGTAGCTGCTCTTCTTCCTGAGTTACAGCCACTTTAGTATTTAGAGCATCCAGAGGAGGCCGAGTCTTTCAGGAGTCAGTGAGAGACTGAGTGCAGCAGATAAAATAGAAAGAATTTGATTATTTGATGGCCTGCAGTTCGTGATATCATCCTGAAAGCTAGAACCAACATGGAATGACAGGGATCTCAGTGATGCTCTCAGATGAAAATGGAAAAAAAAAACCAAAAAACAGAGACAATACTGAAAATGGAAATCAACCGCTGGACTCGGGAAGCAAACATCTGCAAGTTGAAACACTCCCATGTAATACAAAAAGCATACAGAAACAAGATACATGAGTAAGATGAAAAATGATCATGTAAGACAATCAATGAAAACTGGAAACTGATTTGAGAAATGATGGGTGCTACAAACCGAAGAGGAGAGGGATCATCTGGGTTTTATCAACACAAAACTCAAAAGCCAGTATTTAGTCTGGTACTGGCATACATAAGTGCATCAACACCTCCTTTTCATTTATATTTGTGCAGTCCCTTAAAAACTCCTTAATAAAGTGTTTTGTTTGCAAACTTCTAAATAAAATGTAATTGTACAACAGAGTTACAATTATTCTAGCTCCCTGTCATCATCAACCTCTTGATAGCCTTTTTTTTTTTTTAAGTCCTTGTAGGTGTCACTTACATTAATCTTTGTGAATAAGCAGAATATTGCATTTGCACATAGAGATGACTTTGTTACAACTGTGTGTATTTTTTTTTGTCTTTCTCCAGCTATCGGAGTCATCCTCCTGTACTTCTCTCCACTCCATGGACACCAACTCATCGACAGCCAGCGTCTCCGTGACTCCCGCTTCTCCCCCGCTCCCCGGGCCCCCCTCCTGCACCCACAGGCGCTGCGTCTCTCTCACGCCCATGTCCCCGAACTCCCCATGCCAAAGCCCGGCGTACAACACTCAGGCGCAGGACGCGTGCATCATCAGAGTCAGCCTGGAGCACGGCAACGGGAATCTGTACAAGAGCATTCTGGTAAGTAGGTGCTTTTCTCTGCAGGTTTACATTGTGTCTCTATTTGCGTCAAACCCCGTGTGACTCGATGTGCACATTCCCTCGAACAGTTGACTAATCAAGACAAGACGCCGGCTGTGATTTCGAGAGCCATGGCGAAGCACAACCTGGAGGTGGAGCCGGAGGAAGGATACGAGCTGGTGCAGGTCATCTCTGAGGAGAAAGGTAAAACTCGTTTTCTGTTTTTAGTGAAGTCTCAGTAGCTGCTTCTGTCTCCACGTAGGGGTTCTCAAATCTCAATTGGACCTCATTATTACTATTATTTGCTCAAAAAGGGCTCTCTGAAACCATTCTCATGTTCTAATGTTTAAGGCAAACAATCCCATTCGCAGTAACAAAGTATGAAGGCGCTGATGTGGTGCCATTGTTCAAACTTGTTCTTGAGTTTTTGCCTTGTAACATCACAAAGTTATTAACTGGTCTTGATTATCTGATTTTATGTCTTTCAGAGTTGGTGATTCCCGACAACGCTAACGTCTTTTATGCCATGAACACGTCGGCGAACTTTGACTTCCTGCTGCGTGTGCGGGGCTCAGCGGGTCGGCCGGTGCAGCTGCGTAGCCGCTGCAGCTCCACTCTCCCTCGGGCCCAGCATCGGTCGAGTCTGTCCCTCAGACTCAGCAAAGTCACTCTGTGACCCATCAGTGTGCCGTAACACCACTAGCCCAGGGCTCCACAAACCACAATGATGGATGGATTTAAAAAAACAAAAAAAAAAACTGAAAGTAAAAACAGGAGCCCTGGATGATTCAAGGTGAACCAACATTTCAGGGAGCTCCGGGACTCTTTGACTCGTACTTAATTCACCTTTTGGTTCTCGTGGTGACGTGTGCCACCACCTGCTCAGCCTTAAAGTGGAACATGGACGTGTAGCGTGCCTGCTGTGAAGGTGGGACTGAACAGTGAACTCGTGGTGCATGTGACGGTGCGCCACAGCGACCCCAAGTGGCCACCGCTTTTTACAGCTTTTTTTTTTTTTTTGCACATGTGGGAGCAGCCAAACTCCTGACCTCCAACAGTATTCTGATGTTGAATGATGTCATTTTTGTCCTGTGGTGTCTGTGTAGCTGAAGCTTTACTTTTCTCATAACAGAAGAGTGACGAATGCAGAAATAGAAGACAGACGAGCGGACTGGGTGTTCAGTCCTATTGACATTGTGAATGAATGAATGAATAAATGAGTGACTGAAGGAATGAATGTATGAGTGAAGAAATGACTGAATGAATGGACCTCTAACAGTATTCTGAATGATATAAAATGATTGACAGGAGCTGTGATGTCAGTATTTTCTCCAGTCAGGTGCCTTTACCAGCCCCTGTCTGGCTTGTGCACAGTGTGCGCAGTGTTTGTGTGCGTTCTACCTTCCTCATATTGGGAGCGGTGTGACGAATGCAGACTTAGGTGCATTCTGACTGGTTCCAGTACTTGGTTTTATCAAGTCCTCTCCAAATGTTGAAATGGCCTTACCTACCCTATCTTTAGGGTGTAAAGATGCAGCTCCTGTGGCTTTCTAGCGTAGAAAGGTTTCCCCTTGCATTACCAAGATGCAAGAACAACAGAAGTAATGAGTAATGAAGTAGAAAGCATTATGCAAAGTGTCTCAGATTGATGCTTTTTTTTGTACCTCTTTACCTTTCATTATATGAACTTTAGCGTTGCACTTGTAAATTGGTAGGAAATGCCAATGGGATATGGAGATGGAAAATGAACAAACTGCTCTCTAAGTGGTTTTTTTTAAAACTCCCTCTTCTTTATGAAACAAGTTACTATTTTATTTTTAATTGTAGCATATATATATATATATATATATATATATATATATATATATATATGCATATGTATA